>VZRE01011058.1:0-17870 GCA_013396775.1 Cephalopterus ornatus | reverse complement strand
GGGCCGCGTGCGCTCCGCGCAGGCAGCCCCCGCTACGCGGCGAGCCCGGGAGCCCCCGCGGGGAGCAGGGAAGTGGACGCGGCACAGTGCAGCGGGGTCCTTCGTTTCCCCCTTCGCATGCCCCACTTTCGTGTTCCCCACACCCTTTCCACCACCCTTGGTCTCTCTTTGCCCCCTGCTTGGTCCCTCTCTCTCCATCCCCACTCCTGCTTTCTCCCCTCCCTCCATATCACCTCCATCTCACTCTCCCTCCTTCCATCCTCTTCCCCGCTTCATCCTTTTCCTCCTGCCCATCCTTCCTTTCTCTCCGTAATTTCCCCCCCATTCATCCTTCCTCATTCATTCATTCATTCATGCGTTCATTCACATACCTCCTCCGCCCCCCCGGTACGTTCCCCCGTGGGACACGACCACCCCAGTCTAGAAACCTCCGCGGAACGAGGCTCGGAGAAGCCCCCGCCCAGCCTCGTCCCGCCCCGGGCGATTTTCCCTAACCGGGAGCATCCCTGCAGAGCCGAGAGCATCCCTGCGGAGCCGACAGCACCTGCTGCTGGAAGCGGGATCTGAGTGCAGGGGAACAAGGCACGGTCTCTCGCATACAAACCACGCTTGCTCAGAGCAGTTTCAGACAGCTGCAGACTGCTGTTTTTTCCCCCTCTCCCATGAAACAGCTCCTGGCTCAATGAAGTTAACGCAGGCACACAGTTTTGGGGCTGGTAGCAGCACTAACGCCCGGATAAAGTTGATCACCCCCTTCATCTCAATTGAGACATAATATAGCTCAGTGGGGCTGGTCTTGCTCACACAAGGAAGCACAACTTTACAAATTTCCCTCCCCTGGTAAATTCCAGGAGCGCTAAGCCGACCTCAAGATTCACTTCCCTAGTCGGGAAGGGGCCATTCCTTCCCGGGGCAGGACTGTTGTTTGCAGTAACCCCAGAGTCCTGCGGGCCAGCAGACTGGGGATCTGGAGAAGCAGCACATAGTACCTTCTAGGTTTATAGGTCCCCATCCAGCAGATGTGTTAAGTACGTACTTAAATCTCAGCAAGCGCAAAATCTGTTTTAAGTAGGGCTACTCCATATACTCAAGTGCTCTATTAGATCAGAGCTATCTGGAATGTTGGAGTCTTATTTTTATCATTTATAAGCTAGCACTCTTTCTGCCATTTTAATGAAGCTCTAGAGACTCAGTCTATCATAATACACTATCTACACATCCTAATTGTTATTTTTAAGCTTCTTAATGCTATTACATAGAAGTGTTTGTCAAGATGAGGTCTGCTTCTTTATAAGCAGTCTTTCAGGACATTTTTCATGATCTTTCACCCTGCTGTCTCTTCTTTAGGGTCTACAGGCTTGTAGTTCAGGTTTTGGGGTTTCTTTGTTACTGTTTTGGTGTCCGTAGCCTTACTAAAAGAAATTTTCTTGCATTGAACTAAAAATACGAGGGCGAGGGACGGGGGCGGGGAAGATGTTTGCCCTCAAAATGCAATTAAGCTAAGCTTCCTAATTCCTAGTAGATAGAATTTTAGAAACCAACATTGTCTTATAAAACTTCCTGTGCATCATGTCTTAGTTGCCTGAGAAATCACTTATTTTCATGGTATTTTGATATTTTCTGGTGCATTACAGCTGGTGGTATGCCAGCCAAGAAACCACAGGACAGGGAGAAGTGGTTCAACAGCACATTGCTGTTGGTGATCTGGCAAAGACCAAGTGTGTAGGTCTATAGCAAAGCTAATCCCTTGTGTTTACCTCTGCAAGGGTGCCTGGGGCACCTGAAAGGCTTAATGTATAGACGACAATTGTTATGATGGCATGGATTAATGCTGATCAGACCTGCTTTAACATTATTCTACAAACACATTTCAATTACTGTGATAAGCTGGTGCTAGGTGTCACAAAAAGTGAAATCATTTACTAAAGCAGGATGGGAAAAAGTGAAGATGTGTTAATAACCACATGCATTCCTTGGTATGGGACATAAATTTAAGTGTAAAATGTGGGCAGCTGTGATGAGCTGAATGTGGTAATAGGCACCTATGGTAAATACTGGTAGGCAAACACTTTTTAGTAAATTAACTTTTGTGTGATGGAATAGCACTGGGAACAGTTGTAGACTGATGTCATTGCTACCTGGTAACAAACTCCTGTGTCTAAGGAACTTTGTGTATCCTTCAGTGACTGGCATGTCATCTCTCTCACACTTTCCTGATTTCTTTTTCTTCCCTGCTCAAAAGCCTGACTTACACCGACAGGCTCAGAGGCAGAATAGTAGGTGTTCTGTAAGTGACAGCTTGTCTCTGGCCAAGTGCCCAGGGAGCCACAAGAGCCACTGCCAGAGAGGTGCTGTATTAGAA
The DNA here is from genome assembly GCA_013396775.1 of Cephalopterus ornatus. Taxonomy (NCBI): domain Eukaryota; kingdom Metazoa; phylum Chordata; class Aves; order Passeriformes; family Cotingidae; genus Cephalopterus; species Cephalopterus ornatus. Next base: position 15,508 of record VZRE01011058.1, on the reverse strand, counting down.
TTAGAGGTGCATTGGCAGGGATGCGTCTTAAGTCTGTAGCGCTGTAGCACTCCAAGATCCTCCAGTTTGAAGTTAATGCTCTCTCAAGAGCTCTTGGTACAGAAAGAAGTTGACGGACCATCCCTTGGATGAGATCTCAAAGATTCACCACTAGTGAATGCTTCTTTGAAAGAGAGAAATTCAAACAAATGTTGCCATGTCTCTTGGGGACTGAGATTAAATCTTTGATTCTCCTTGAGCTCACTGACTAGCTAAAGCAGAAGTGTCCTAAAATGAAGCCTTGTTCATATCAAAGTTTGACAGCATTATCTGCTCATCTCAGTGCAACTCAGTACAATACTTTCTGTCATATAAAGATATTCATATTTTTGAGCACCAATGTACTTTCTATGACAGACATTTTGCTTGCTGCCTTCACTCTACATTTGTGTTCTTCTTTACCTCAAAACTGATTGTAAAGTATGTGTTGAACATACGTCATACGCTTGGCTCTGATTTTACATCCTCGTCAAAGGCAAGAGAAGCAAAGACAAATACAAAGGGAGTGGAGAGGAAGAGAAGAATAAGAGGGTTATCGCTACAAGTTGCTGAATATTCTGTCCCACACCAGCAGTTTGTTACTTTGTAGCCTATCTTTTTTTGCAGCACCTGTTTTTTGCAATGAGAGAAGGGATTACAATTACGAGTTTTTCATGACTAACTGCAAATGTGCTGTCCATTATCTAGTTAAGAGAGTTCATTGCAGACTGCAGGAAACACTAGATTTTGAAGGATGGTTGATGTGTACAGAGCCCAGAATGCTGTAGGAGAGGGATGCTAGAAGGATAGTGGAGTCAGTTCCTGGCAGATCAGTGGGTGTTTGTATTCCTTACAAAGGAATACAACTGTGAAATACTCTAAATATACCTTGTACTCGTACTTGATCAACTGAATATTTGGTTGTTTCACTCGCCATTTTCAGTAAAGGACCCCTAGCAAGAGCACCAGTCCCATCAGGAAGAAGGTTTATGTGTTTCCATTCATGTTCATGGGGCCATCAAGGTTCCTCTGATGCATCAAGTTCATGAGATTTTTACTACTTAGTTTTACTGTAAGAATATTTGTAGTCAATGGTGCAAAATCTGAGAGACCCCACTCATCGCTCACTGCCATGGAGATTTTCTTCCCTTCTCAACTGCCCAGATGCTTAATTCTGACGTTCTTGCTCAGTTTTGGCCTGTTTCTTACCCAGGCACGGCTTCGTCTAATGTAACTTAGCTTGGGCAAGGATGTGTCCAAAAGCATGTTTATCTTCACTCAATGTCATGTGACCATTCTGCACTCCAGAGCACTTGGTGCCTGTATTTGCAAAATATCAATAGAGCTCTACTGGCAACAAACAGAGAAGTAGCTGAAAACACGCTTGTATGGATTTGCCTACTGCAGCTACTTGTTTTTTCAGCCTGTCACACCCTCTCAGACACTGTCTGTTACATAAAGCATGAGAGAAAATAGCATCAGAGAGAATGAAATGGTGAGCTGGGAGCTGAAGGATGGCAGACAGGTGCTTCAGACATCACTCAAAATAAGCAATTGTAAGTGAGGAACTATATCATTGAGGGTCAAATGTTATGCAGGTGTAAATATGATGTCAGTGAAAGAAAAATTGGGCACCAAGTTAAAAAGGCTGAGACTTAGTTCAAACAAACTCATCAGCAGTTTTAGCCTTACTGGTGCCAGAGCTGAATTTCACTCCTAGAGGTCAGTAAACACACTTGCTAGATTTCATCTGCAAAAGGGGGGGAAAACCCCCACCAAGCTGGAGAAATTATGGCTGATTTCCTGCATTTGATGGGACCTTGCGTTTGAGAACCCCAGTAAATGAAATAGCAGTGAATCATCAACAAGAGAAAAGGTTATGGCAATGATGGCTACTGCTACCTCTGAGCATTGTTTTGAACCACAACAAGTAATTACACACCTCATTTTATCAGGGCTCTATACTGGGCGCAATGTGTTGTATGAGAGTTACATACAGGGAGGAAGCCAAACACCCATTTCCTCTCAGAATTTGGATTTGTTTTGGTCTTGTGCCAATGAAAGTCTCAATCCAGGCACCTTCCACCACAAATCCTTCCCTTAACTCTGCAACCTACTTATCACTGAGGCCTTTTTGGCTATGGTAAATCTTGGCTGCATCTATTAGCACAGCTACTGACTTGCAGTGGGGCTGGCAGCTGTGTCCTCTATTTCCTGCCCAGGCATCTGCTGCCTGATTGGAGGAAAATGGTTCTTAAACCTTCTTCAAAACAGGAAGCTTCTCTTCTCCCTGCTTCCTGAGGTACAGGAACTGTCTCCAAAGCAACCCTTGGACAAAGAAGGCTCCTATTAACCACTGGAGTGCCATAGCAGATACAGTGGGAGGTCATAATTCAAGCCATAATCAACCCTGAAGGTTGGAAAGTGGCTCTCTGTGCACTACTGCTCCCACCTCTCTGTGGCCACACTGCTGTGTCATGAAACAATCGGGAGGTTAATTAGCAGATGATAATCCTATCCACTGGAAGCATTTGTAAATGCTTTTCATCTTCATGATTAACTATTGATCGTGTATTACCAACCTCTGAAACGTAATTTTGTAATATTGCCCTTTGCATTGGCAAGGTAACTGAACACGTATCACATTGCCACTCTCTCTTTTTTTAATGACCACTACTTGTATCATACAAGTATTATTTGCCTAAAAATATTGACATCTCATGCTTTGCTCATTGAATAGTTTCCTATTTATAACCAAGCCTCCTTGAATAGTCTGGAGTAGAGCTTTCAGCAAATCACTCTGCTTCACTGTACTCACTGTAAACTGTGAGAGGAATTTTGCTTCTAGTTTCTGATGTCCTTTTACATTCATAAGATGATCCTGGACCCTGAGACCTGCCAGGCTGCTTACATTAAACAAGAGAAAGGTATGGGTGTTGGCTTTGGCTGAACTGTGGACCTGGTGTATTCTACAGACACCTCCCCCACTGTGGATCCTTTAGTCTCCAAACCAGGGACCTTTCTGAGGGCAGTCTGCCAGGACTCCTATTGCTCCAGCCACTCTGCATGGTGTGTACACGACCTGTCTCTGCCTGTGTACCCATCCTTGGCTGATCAGCCTACTAGCCAATTATTTACAGCACCTGCAGAAATGAGTGGGTCTTTAAGTCTTCTCTATGGATTGCTTTGGTGACATCTGTTCATGAAGAAGGAAGACTGACTGGCCACGAGGCACAAATACACTCGATAGTACTGGAGATCTCAGTGGCAAAAGACCTCAGTGACTTCCAGGGAGCAGTAAAAAACCCCACAAAACCAGCAAATAAAAAACATGTTTTCCATTTTTCAATGGCAGGGATTTCAATCATGCTACATTTTTCTGTGAAAAAAGAACTTACTTGTTTCTGGCTTTTAAAAAGAGAATATTATTTTATGTGTGTTTTGCTAACAGCTGATAAATATTTCTGCAGATGGACTTCAAAGAAAAACATGTTTTTCTGCCTCTACCAGCCTTTTACTTCCTTGCTTTACACAATTGCAGGACAGAGTGAGCGGTGAGGAATGTGGGGGTAGTTCTGCCTATTACTATATGTCTTTTTTTCCCAGATCCAGTTTTGCTTACAGATATAAGACAAAGCAAAACATGTTTTTCTTCATCAGGAAAGGAAATTACAGCTATTTTTTTCCGCCAACTTAAAAAAAAAATTCATATTATATATATTTTTTTTTTCCTGCTCCAAAGGTCAAACTGATGACTTGCATTTCATTCATATATTACATTTTGAGACTTGCTGGCATTTTTCAGAATGACAGCTCAATGACTGCTTCTGAGGGCTTGTGATTTTGAAGAATAAATGCCAAAAAATATTAAGAATGGTTGTAACTAGACTTCTATGTATGTGTGAAAACACGATGTTCTTACAAGTATTGGTAGGTCTGTGCAAATCCATAACCTTGTTCTAAATTCAGAAGTTGTCAGCATGGTAAAAGCTGAGAAACTGTATAGTATTACCTCATTTATATTGCATTTATTATAGATTATAATTCTAACAAAGTAACTCATAACAAAGATCTTGGGTCTTATTTAAACACATGCACAACATCAAGGTGAGCTTTCTCTTAACCTATATGATATAGATATACCAAATAGAACTATAATTAGAGATGCTAATTATAGCAGTGCAAGGCCTTAGTGGGTCTTAGTACTGCTCATGACTGCACATGCTCTAGAAAATCAGGTGTGTGCATATAAATATACAAGCATACATTATTGAGTGTGTATGAAATTTTCAGATGCAGTCAGTGGGCCTGAATGCTTTAATTTTGTTGAGTCCAACCTCAGCTCAGTTGAACTTGACCTGCAGAAATGCTGTCTACAGCTGTAGTGGCAGCTGGTGGTTTTGCAGATGTTAATGGGCTAAAAATCTTTAATTGGCCTTGCAAAAAACTGAATAATATGAATTTTAGTGGCAACTTTGAAAGTCTCTTTATGGATGCTTTCTGCTTTTAAAGTCTTACGTGCAGCTTGACTTTACACATTATATCTAATTAAAATATTTTGGCTTCTTGGTGGAGTGATACGAGTGAATAGAAAATTACATGACTCTAGACAAAGCTATTATTTTACATTTTCCTGGAAAGCCATATGACCAATTGAGTGATCTTGTGCAGATAAAACGTGCCTATTTGGAATTCTAACACAGGTAAAAGTGAAATAAAATCTGAGGGCTTAATAGACCTGTTCATAGTGTAGTAAGTGTTGGTAAAATAAAAATACTTGATCTGCCTAGACAGTTTGCCTGGTGAAACATATATACAAATCAACAAGTACTTTGTCAAATATCAGTCTGCGTTACCTGTAGGGCAACTGTCATCTGTCTTCTTCAGGTGATTACTTGAGCCAATAATGACAAAATTTAAGGGTTGTTAGTGACATCATGCTGGCCAGTGTGTGGTATGCAAAGGCAAAGCTTGCTTTGTAGCTGGATATTGCAAGAACCTAAATTTCCATGGGGACTGCTAGCCTGGAAGGTACTGTAAGTTGCTTCCTATCTAGCTCCGCATTGCAAAATGTTTTCCTTCCAGCTGCCAGGGGAATCTCTTGGGACGTCGCATAACTGTGCATGGGGCCACTAATGGAATGAGCGCAGTCCATAAAAGACAGGAGACAGGCCAGCTAGCTTATGACCATCACACATACTGCACTTTTCCCAAGGGTCTGGCTGGTATCCTGCTTGGTCTGTTGTTGGGAATATTACTTTGATGGACAGGTAGACAAATTCTTTGTGTCATGCAGTGTGTGGCTGAGCAGGTCATCTGCTGTTTTATGTAACTCAGGCCTACACGTTGCATCCTTTCCACCATGGACTGTTGTCTTAGCGGTTCACAGAGCCCACTGTTATTTCTCCAGGGGAAGGTTTGCTGTTCATTTTAATGTGCCCATTTTCCACGGGAAACATTCCATCTTTTTGCTTATTTTCGTTCCTGTTGACTTCCTCCTACTTCTATGCTTGTGGGAGGGCTGACAGGGTCTATGTCCATTCCCTGGTGCACGACTTGCATTAAATGTAAGACATGAACATTTTGGCAGTGATTTTTCCACCCAAGAAGTCAACAGGGACAGGCAGAGAGGAACATTATCTTTCACTGACCAAGCATGTGCAGCAGGCCACTTTCAGACACATACTGATTAAATAATTTCTGGTGAGAACTTCAGTAACATAACTGTTCCCTTTGACCACTGACTTAAAGGTTGTGCTTTTTTACCTCGGGGGGAGAGTTCTGGGAAAGCAACAGAAGTCTCTCCACTAAAACCCAGCACTTCTGTATAATTATTTCCTCGGAAAAATTAGCTTCCTGTTTTCAGCCCCTCTCCAGAAGAGCCTCCTCATCTTCCTGTGAAGGGTTCACTTTGGCAGCCTCATGAGAGCCTGGCATTATCGCTTTACCCCGGGCCTGCGGCCACGGAGGACCCTGGGCCGTGCACACGCCCTGGCAGCCACTCCCCGTGGGCACTGAACCCCTCCCCGTGGGCACTCGCCCCCGTCAGCCTCGTGCTCTCAGTCCACCCGCGGTCGCTCGGCAGCTGTGGAGCAAAGGGCTGCAGCTGCTTGTGGAGCTGCCTAGCAGGTCGAGCCTCCCCTTTTGTACAGTCGAAGGAGACCCTGTCTGTGTTAGTGTGAACGTTCGAATACAGCTGCTATTTATTGCCTTGTTTTTCAAGGAAAGCCTTCAGTACATTCGGAGATTCAGGGAATTTCCACTATTTTTCTCGGCCCCCCAACCCCTTGGCCTTCAGACACACACATTGTGTTGTTTTGACGTAATTTTAAGCAAATATTTTGCCACCGAGAGGCAGTGCAGGGTCACAGAGGTCCTCCAGGCTTGGGCTTCAGGCTTTCAGCCCTCCCAAGTAAACAATAGCTCTATAACTCATTAAAACTCCCTTTTGATTACTTTTTCCTGTTTCTGATTGTTTTGGAGCAGCAGGGGTGGATTCCACTCTCAACAAACTTCTTTTTCCTACTGCTAAATTTAAATGTCTCTGAACTGAAAGGATTTGCTAATCTCTTTGACAATAATTCCATCAAATAGAAATTACAACTGCAAACAAGATTTAGGCTATTTAGGAATGCCACAAGGGAATTGTGACTTGGGTTAGCAGAATAATTTTTATGTCTAGGATTTTTTTAAACTCTCTTGTCTTTTCAGACAGAAGAGTTACCCAAACCCTAGCGCCTTCTTTGCTGGTTACTGTAGCCTCTTAATTTTCAGATGTAGTAATAGTTACATTCTCCCATTGGGGCCTGCATGAAACCAAACTTCTTGCTTGTCTTCTATTTTAATTCTTCAAATTCATGCATTATCACTGACTCAGCACTCCTATTTCTGTCTCCATTCTCTGAGTCCTTTTTCACTGCAAGGTTTTCTCCTACTTGCGAGTCACCCAATTTATATGATCTACCTGTAAAATTCCCCTGCCCAGCTGAGTTTCTTGACAATCACCGCATTCCATCTTTTTTTATACCAGGAGTAAGCTCCTGATTTTTTTTCAGCAACCTCTATTTTCCTTGTAGGCCAGATACAGACTAATCAAGTAATAATTTTCTTTGATGGACAGTAAGGACAATTTAGGAAGGTGACTTGCAAAGAGTTGAATTCAAAGGAAAAATACGTGCATGTTTATCCATCCATATCCTTGTATCATGTGCACTTAACACACATGCCTAGACCCTAATCTGCTTAATATGTACTAATCTAGCATGAAACCTTCTTTGCAGATATAGTGCAAAAAGTGATAAAATAACCAATTGAAATGTAATCTATATAGCAGGGGTTCACATGTGGATTTCATTAGCAAGACAATAGTTTACTTATGTTATCTTTAAACCTACAACTAGGAGCTATGGGGGAATGAAGTATAAATATGTGTACAGATACAGTGTGTCCTGAAGACGTCTTGGGGTCAATCTGCTGTTATTATTTGTTAAGCATGAATAAGCATAAGCAAGCATATTTTTTCCTGGCCAAAGAGCTGACATCTTAAACAAAAGTGAAACAGACTGCGATAAACAGATAAATACCCATTGTCCTGTCCCCCACCTCTGCCTCTCCCCCGCTCTGTTACCCATTTGGTTTGGTTTTGAATTTATGTTTGTTTGTTTTACTTCTGTTGCGATTTGCTCAGTTTTACATACCCTCTGAGCAGAACATCTGTAAAAGGACAGTGTGGTAAATCCTAGGGTGGACTCTGTGCCTAGAAGGCAGAAGGATAAAAAGACCCTTCCTGGGGAGAAATATACAGCCTTTTCTTTTTAGCAGCCTGGCTACTAAAGTTGCCCTTTGCAGGAAAATCCAGGGATAGAGAGGAAACTGTTTCATCTGTAAAAGGTCCTGTGTAGTCCTGCAAGGTTTGCTACTACAGCAGTGAAACTTGTACCTGCCCATAAGGACTATGGATTGGGGTTTAATAGGCAAATTGGGTATCATCTGCCTTGAGCTTCACAGAAATCCTTCTGTAAACTCCTGGTAAGATCAGGAGGATAAACTGGTGCCCTCCAGAGGGATGAATGTGTGCCACCGAGCAAGTACACAGATCCTGTGTCCTAATAGGTTTCCAATGGCTTCACCTGGATTACCCAAAGAGAATTTGGCCCTTTATCTGTCTTCCAGCCACCTCCTAGGACTGTGCTCCCATAATTACATTATTTTGAGTATTATGTAACTTACCTCACTTAAACTCCTGATGGGTCAAGTCATCTTAAGTGACTGATCATGGTAAGTGATAGATAATGTATCTTACTGTATGAGTAAAAAAAAAAAAAAAGCCTAGTTTTGAAGATTATGAGCTTTTCATCAGGATCAACTGAACTGTTAGGCATATAAATTATAATATGCTTATTGTGTTGGGATATTTACATATAGAATCATAGAATATGCTGAGTTGGGAGGGACCCATCAGGATCATCGAGTCCAACTCTCAGCCCTGGACAGACACCCCAACAATCCCACCATGTCCCTGAGGGCATTGGCAAGAGGGTCCTTGAAGTCAGCCAGGCTTTGTGCTGTGACCACTGCCCTGGGGAGCCTGTTCCAGTGCCCAACCACCCTCTGGGTGAAAAACTTTTTCCTGATATCCAACCTAAATCTCCCCCAGCTCATATATATTGTGTATGTTTTACACACATACACTGATTATTGTGAACATATACAGACATACGTTTATACAAATATGCACACACTGATAATTATTTTTAAAAAGAATTAAAAGAAAATAAAATACATATGCTGTCCCAAAGAAAATGAAAAGGAAAATAATGGTATTATAGGTTTGAAAAGAGATGTTGGAATTTTTTGCTAGGGTGCCGTGTCGCCCCCACCCCCATCTGTTTTTTCCAGGATGGGAGGTGCGGAGAGGGGGGACGGAGCGAAGCCGCACACGTTGGGCAGCGCGGGAGCGGGGGAAGGGGGGAGGTTCCCTGGAAGCGCGGTTGCCGGGGGTAGGGGCACGGCTGGGGAGTCTTTTTTTCGGAGGGGTTTTGGTTTTTGTCGGCTGACCGGACAGACCGGGGGCCAGTACTGGGCTTCGGCCGCCTGTTTTTTTTTTCTTTTCCGGATGGGAAGTTTTTCCCCACGGGACACCTCGCGGAGGACGACTGAGAGACCGACCCATCTCAGAGCGAGGTATTCTGCTTTCGAGAGTGCCTGTGGGGAAAAAAGACTGTTTCACTGTTGGCTGCGAGCACACGTGGCTGCGAGCAGCTCTTGAGCTGCCGGGACATTTTGCCTTCCGTTCCCTCCCTTTTCCCCATATGGGGAATTGGGACTTTGTTGTTGTTTCTTCTGAAAGTTTTTTTTTGCACCATTTGTTGTTTATTCAGATTTTGGTAATAAAAAGCTGATCTTTTCCTTTTCCACACTTCCACATGAAGTTTCTTAATTTCTGAGTTGTAATGTTGTTAAGCTTAGACAACTTGTTAACCTGGAATAAATATTTCTGTGTTTTGTTTTTGGTTCCTTTTTTTTTTTTTTTTGGCATACTATGGATGAATGTGACTCATATGTTTTTGTGGAACACAATTTAAAATAAGCACAAATGAGATAGGAATTTTTACAGCTGAGCTTAAAAACTGTCTTTGCGACTTAGCACCTTGAAAAGATGAACTAAAAATAGGAAGTGTAATTACTCTTTCCCATTTGCTATAGCTCTGCTCTCCAGTTGTATTTTCTATTTTGATTCTGCCGTGCTGCATGCAGTGTGACCTTTGAAAGATAGCAGTGAACTTCCTAAGTATGTTGGCGGTGTCTCTGGCCACACGAGGTGGCCCTATCAGTTGCGAGACCTAGATGTAAAGGACCTAAATGTGGTTTTCTCAGCAACAGCATTCGGGTCTCTCAGCACCTTCCTGACTGCTCCCTCCATTACAAGTATTTCTCAGCTGACTCTCTGGCTTGCTTTGGAGCAACTATCAGGCTTGTGGTTAGGGTTATGTATGGGAGGAAGGTTGTTCCTTCACACTCTTTAGCTAAGGGAGGGCATAGTGAGCTCACTTTTGTCTCTGGAAATCTTTACATTCTGCTGCACTTCAAAGGAGATAAGCATGGGGGATGGGGATGAAGTGATAACAGCTGTCTGGAACAGGATTTGTTTTCCACTATGAGATCATTTAGCCAAGACATAGGATGAAGGGAAGCCATCATATGTTTCCAGCTCTTCTGAGACCTTTCAGAACAAGCTTGATAAGATGCTAGCACACTTCTGATAGTTTCAGACGGGGTTCCAGCTCTGAATTGTCACCTTATCCAACTTAGCTTTTCTATTACCAATTTCTATCAGACGTTTCCCAACATGCATTTTTCTTATTCAGCATCTTGGAAAAAGCATGTACCTACCTTTAGATTAAATCTGCAGACAAAAGTAATTAAGTCTCTCTTGGCTTCTGGTGTTTGTGTATGTAGTAGTCATGAAAAAGTGCAGATGGAATGGGGAATTCTTCCAAATGGTGAAATTGCTATTTCATGAAGTATTGTAGTAAACTGCCAAATCATTGGCCCTCTATGTTTTAGCATTTTAGAAATACTTCACCTAGACTCATGATTCCTCAACTCTTTTGGGTCCTCTTTTCCATGTGCAAATGACTCTACAAAGTAGTCTGTCCATCAAAGCTTTAGTTGGAAAAGCTGTGAAGGTAGTATGACTCCATAGAGGGCTGACCACAGGGCATCATTTCTGTGGCCTCACCAATTACCACTTGGAATCCACTGTCCGAAGATCTTTCTGCTGGAAAACAAACAAACAGAAAGATTCTTTTGGTAAAAGATGTGTTCTTGTGAAAGTTCCACTTTTTATGATAAGTTTCAAATTTTCACTTAAAAAAAAATGAAAATGCTATCTGCTTCAAATACCACCAAATATCAGTTCTGTACAGCATACTAGTGTCCTGTGAGCACTGTGCACTGTAATAACAAGGTTCCCTGCACCAGCTTTTTGTTTCCTTTATTGTACTCAGGTCCTCTTGAGATAAGGATCCTCTCTGCTATGTTTGTGTACAGTATCAAGGGATACTGTACACAAACATCTCTGGTTTGGGACAATTTTGTGCTAATGCAATATCAAGTAAAAGCTATGATAGTGATTATTCACCTCAATTTAGAATAAAGGCAATTAAAACAATTCCTACAGTAAGGTATGCCCATGAGGATGATACTCTTCTCTGCCCATCGCTTTGGTTTTAGCAAAATTCAGAGGTACATAACGCGTTCTTCCTTTACTTTATTTCCTCTTATTTTCTTTCTGTTTTATCTCATTTAATGCTTTATTATCTCCTTTCTTTCTTTTTTTTGACAGAGATGTTTTTACAGTCAGTTACTAGATAGTGTGGGTCTTGTTGTCATGCCTACTAGCTGGACCAAGTGCAGGATAAGCGTAAGCAGACCAGCAATGTCAGCCCATCTAGTGGGAGGGAGGTTAATATGGACACATTAGAAACAGATGATCAGGAAGCAGGAAAAATGTTCTGAGAAATATTTACAAAGTTTTCTTCCCAGAAAACCTTTCTCACTTGCATGTACCATGCACAATTTTTTCTATGCGCAAATTAAAGTGCACCTTTCAAGAAGTGTTCAGGAATAGACTGTGTGAACAGCTTGTGTTCAAAATAAAGACTGCTCCACTTCAGTCTGTCTTACACAAGTGAGAGTGGATCAGAAGGCTTCCCAGGGAAATCCAGATTATGGTTATTTCCACAAAAATAAAAACTGATCTTGATTCCCCCTAAGAGAGTTCTTGCCAAGGAGTTTGAAGTGACTTCTCTCAGAGTAGCAGTTCCTCGCAGATACAGTATGGTATTTATGGAGAAGAAAATTGTCAGGAACTCATGGTGCTTTGGAGCCAGCAGATTGCCTGTGATCATCCTTGCAAAGATGTACACTGGCCATACATTCAGAGATGCAGCTGCCATCTGCATCCCACGTAGGGAAGGGATGACAACAACAGTCAGTGGGGATGTGTTGTGAAAGATGAAGACGACCAAGGAGCTGAAGATCTTCCTGTGAAGTTTTCTCATTTCTCAGATAGGAATCTATCTGAATTTTATCTCATTCCTAACTGCTTTATGAGATATCTCAAGCTGTGTAAACAGTAATGCAATAATGGCAGATCACAATGCACTCATCACAGACCATAAAGAATAGCCTATGAGTCAAGCAACATGCTCTCTCTAAATGATATAATGCTTCTTGCAAACAGGAATATTTATCACCCCAGGAACTGACAAGATCTGATGGAAGAGACTGTTATTAATATTATCTCCCTTGGAAGCATTTGCAATGGTAATAGTAATTTTAATAATGCTGGAACAAAATAAACTGTGTTGACCAGTTTTGTGGCAAATGGGAACACTGAGAAAGGCAATACATAAACAGTGGGACTAATTCATGAAGGAAGTGGACCAGATTTCTCTGTTGACAGCTCAGACATAACAAGGAGAGTGGGAGGGAACTTTTTGTTTTAAAGGTTGTATTTGCTTCATCAATCGTCAAAATCTTGTTAAAAGTTTAATTCAGTTATCATGTTCTTGTTGCTGTCCAGAGATTGAATGTATGTATTAGAGGGAGCTTATATACAATTTTAGCCTCAAGCAATTTACTATGATTTTATTATTCTAATCTGGCTGGTTCCCATGGAGTGTCTGAAACAAAATCATATCACAGGAAGATGAATATTAACAATTCTATCTGTCTCAGGAGAGCCAATAAAAGAATGGAGATCTATGCCTTAGTTCAATACAAAGGACTATGAAATGGCCATGGAAATATTGACATCAGTTGTCAAGACTGCTAGTTCAGTTATTTACTGCTCAGCTTGAGCACAAGCCTTTTCTGTACCCTTGCCAAGACCCAGCAAGATTACAGTGGAAATTATGAATTTATAAGGTAAAAAATGAAGCATGTGACAGAAATCATCAGGGTTTAGTAGGAAAACAAAGAGCCAAAAGGAGTGCATTTGATTCCCTCCTTTGTTATATTCTGTTTTGCTCAAATGTGAAATCTGCCTCAGGGTATTATATACCAGTTAATAATGAAAAAAAACATACATTGGAGCAGTGTCTAGGCAGATGGCAAAATTCTCAACATTTTTTTAAAATATTAAAACCAGTAACACTATGGGTTAAGAGTTAGCTCTGAGTACCCAGTATGAGACTGGGTTGATAGCTGTGACTGGGAGTGAGTCCACCAATGCCATATTACTTTCCCAATGGGAGAACTATAATCAGGGCTTTGGCTTTAAAACTTCTCAGGCAAAAGGAGGAAAAATAAATTAAACTGTAGAAATCGAGACATTTTTAAACCTCTCTTTCTGGAGCAAATTTCCTTAGTAGAGGTATCAACTAAAGAGAAAATTTATGCTCCTCTCCTTATATTTACGAGATGCACAGAAAATAATTACTGACATATGAATTATCTTATCCCTTCAAAGGGAATGGTAAGACCCTTGTTTAGTTGCTTGTGTGACAAGATGCTGATAAGAAATTCTAAGAAACCCCTCTCCCTGGCTACCTCTATTCCAGAGCTGAATTATTTAAGGAGAGAGGTAATGCTACTGTTCCTGCACATTGCTGCCTGGACATCAAGCTCCATTCAAGATTTTAATCGACTTTGGGCTGAGACTTTGTTGTTACTATGGCCTTATGTCTCTATTAACAAGAACAGACACTCAGGATACTTCAGTTTAAAGAGATTTCTATTGGAAAAGGCCAGTTTGTCTGAAATGTTTTGAGAAGAGAGAGGGCAAAAAGGTGGAAATTATTAATTTATGCCTTTTCCACAAAACAAGCTTCTTTAGAAAACGATGTGTCAACACTGAGTTTGCAATGCCTACTATGAGTCTCCTGAGCATAAGAAATATTGCATCAGTTCAAACAGGCAGCAGTGACTGTTGAGTATTTTCTGGTGTCTGCTTGGCTTGTAGCTGAATGCAGATCTAGAAAATTCCCCTTTGCTTTGCTTAACTTTTTCCTGGTCCTAGTTTGAGACCTACCTTACTCTCCTGCATGGATCCTCATCTAACTTTGTTACTCAGTCAAAAATTGTCAGGACAGGTCCCCAACAGCTGGTTGTCTAATGTGCTGACTAAATTCTGAAACTGGGATTAGTGACCAGAGTGTAATCATCTGGATAAAACAAGTAAAGGACTGTGCCAGCTTTGGATAAACAAGACCTCTTGCATCTCCTCAGATACCTCACAGTAATCCAGAGGAGATGACTGCTGAAATCCCAGGCCATGTGGTATGAAACCAGCAGGAGCTCCTCAAGTGTTTGCTTTGTTGGAAGGAAAAATGAAATGAATGTTTCCTTAATAAAGAAAAGTAAGTAATATTTTTAACATAATGAGATAATTTTTTACCCTTCTGGTATATTCATTACACCTGATGAAGTTCTGTCATCATAATCTAGGTGGCCAGTTGAGCTATTAGATTTAGACTGTAATTCAGCATTCATTAGCTTTAAACGCTTCAAAGTATTTATAGAAATGGGGTGTCAGCTTTGCATTCCCTTGTTTTTTTAAGCAACACTGTCAATTTAAAAGCTGCATAACAAATGTCTTCCTCTGTACAGCCAAGTGCATAATTTTTGAAATCTAATTTCATGTGCACAATCAGTGTCTGCTGTTTTCTTTGCCTGCCTCTGCAAAGGGAAAGCAAGGAAGCCAGCATCACATTTAGTTTTATAGCCACTTTCAGGTTCACGATGATGAAAAATGTGGAGTAAACAGAGTGGAAGGATGATAGAAACTTGTTTAAAATCAACTGTTTTGATTTAAATGAAACAAACAAACAGCTGCTGAATGCTTTTGTTGCATTACATTTATACACTTATTTATGGATCATTACAAAATTGTGTGTGTTGGGAATTCCTAAATTACCTTCCTTGGCATGAATACAGTGTTTTCACCAGTCTTGACTTACAGCTGATTTTTTTTTAATAGCGTACCCTACAAATTCTTTTAGGTGCTGATTCACTGAAAGATTTGTAAACAACAGAAAGTTTTGATAATTTTATTCCAGCTGTGAAAGAGTAGGTAGGCAGTACCAGAACCTGCATTAAAACCTTTTGAAATATGTCAACTCAGGCTGGCGAAGCACAGTGGATAGGTGGCTGTAGTGGTTTTGATCCAGTTCTTTGGAGCAGGAGGGGGGTTTAAAATTGTATTACTGTATTTGTCACATTGGGGCTTGGGATGACATTGGCAGGACAGTGGCTGCAGTTTACATGTATTCCCTTTAAACCTGCTATTTCAGGACTTGTGTCTGGCTCACGTTTAACAGGCAGCCAAACACTAACTGAGTGTGGTAAGTGCAGTTGTATTGCTGCCACTTCTGCCCTTACCCACGTGTTGTGGGGGGCAGGACCAGTTTATCACTATGTGGATATAACCAAAACTCTGTATTCTACCCCCTCTCTGTCATTTCTGATTGACTGTTAATAATGG
>VZRE01011057.1:169380-184444 GCA_013396775.1 Cephalopterus ornatus | reverse complement strand
CCTTCTCCTTTTCCCTTGTGTTCATGGAGGGGGGGGAAGCTGCAAACTGTTTATTTGAGCATTCAGCGAGAAAGCCAGATTCAAACCCTTACACAGACTTATATCTTATAGGCAAACTGGTTTAGGTTACATTTATAAATGAAAACATTTAGAGTGATGTACTTGTCCAGGTTAATACAAAAGTGCTAAGCTGGACTTTTACACAGCTTTTCAGTTTGGCAACTTCACCCAGACTTCCATTTTCATCATGACCACTGGGCACATTAAGATTGCAAAGCCACTCTCCCTAGGCTGAACTCCTCTAATTCATTTGCTGTAGTTTCATCTGGAAGCGAAGTTATCTACCACTCCAGAGTTTAGTCCTGCAGTGAAGTACTGCTTTAATCCGAAACAGACAATGGGACTTTAAGGACCGGTAGCAAAGTGGTTTCTGCAGTAGGTTGCTTCTACAGACAACATGAAGTCATCCCTCCACTACCTTTAATCATATCTATACAAGAATCACTCAAATTCCACTTGCAATACAATTTTTTGCAGAGAATCTTAGTAACCTGTAAGTGTTCCAAAAATTCCAGAGAAAGGGTGAAAAATGAGTGTGAAATTTGCTGTACTAGACAACAGGTATGTTGTTTATCTTTATTTGCCAAAGCAAAAATTCCAGTTAGTCCCTGTTCTAAGTAGCCATTCTTAAGTTTCTCTAAGGTTTTCATCATAATTTCACTTAGTCTTTAATTAAAACACTTTAACTAGGTCCTGTGTGATTTGAGGTCTGTTTCACTTTATATTTTAAAAATGTACATACATGAATATATTATGTATATTACATTATTAGCCCTACTATTAGCCTACAACACTGATATGCAAAATTTCCTATACAGACTCATGCTTTCCTTCCTCCCTTCCTCCTTTCCAAGAGGAATTCAAGACAGGAAAAGGGACTATCATCTGGTCTTCAGTCTTGGGGATGAAAACTTTCTAAGGTCATTGAGAATACAAAAGTCCCATATTAAACACCACTTAACTTCCTCCATAATTACAATATCTAGTTAAATAGAAGTTCTTCAGACATGTGTTACTTAATGACAGAATTAAGATACAACTTTCCAGTTTCCATTGGATTTCCTCATGTGTTGCTGGAAAGAAAGTAATCTTAGGTGACACACTCGTGTCATCTTGCAGAACCATACCACCTGCTCTGAAAGGGAGGTTACTCTGCTCTCTAAATAGCTGCTAAAGCTTTCTTCCATTCACATCAAACAAATAAAACCAAAATTCCTCCACCCCCAACAGCCCTATTAACTTAAACCTGGGTAATTTTGCCTGAAATAAATGTGACAGCATTCATACAAATTTTTCTACCAGTAACATGGTGGGGAAATGATAAGTAACCTCTTCTGCATACAGAGACAGACAGAGACAGAAGACATCTGTCCAGAGCTGTAATCCTTAGAAATAAAAGTATGTATCTGATATGGCTGAGGCATCACATTTTTCTTTTTTTACAATTGATAGTGAAAGGCACTATTTATGAACAGCTAGAACCTGTCTGTTATGGCATCTTATGACTTCTAGCTCTGAAGTGCTACTTTGGCACCACAGGAAAAAAGCAAAAAAAACCCATTAACACATTGAATGAATAGGTCATATCTGTTAACACAAAAAAAGCTGAATTATTATGTCTTTCCTACAGATCCTCATATACAGAAGAAAATACAGTCTTTTGGCAAATACAACCATACAAATTTAAAATGTGTAATTTTTCACATGAATAGGACACTAAAAATACATAATTAAAACAAAAGAAAGATGTTACATGCAATAAGTACATCACTGGAAAGCAAAATACAACCGGAAATCAAGTAATAAATACTGAGATGACTTCAGTATAGAACTAGCAAATAACCAAATGAAAGGTGCAATTAAGGGAGACAATTAGCATCAAATTATGCCATATTTTCTGAACTTGGTTTCCAAAGATCAAATTCAGATGTTGTAGGTACTCTTAATCTTTGAAAGAGTAAATAAAACATCCTGCACATTGTACATCCTGCACAAGTCTCATACTTAACTCACCATACAAATTAAATCCAAACACAAACAACTGTAAAACCTCCTCCTTTCCCACAAAGCAATCATATAACCAAACCAATCCACATGCTAAAATTATGAATGTCAATGCCTTAGATTCAAATTCAAACTCTTAAGCAAAGATTTTGTAGTGAAAATGAAGGATAACTTGCTCCCGTGTACAAGAATGTCTGAAAAATTCACATCAAACTGGGTCTATCTATACATTTAAGTCATTACATTATAGACAGCAGTTTAAAAATCAGCTGATGGGACTCTGAGCTGCACTGTTGCTGCTGTCTCCATGGTAAAACCTGTCAGATTTCAAGAAATATTGCTTCCTGAAGTTAGCCAAAGTCTTACTGAAGGTCTTCTCTTTGGTATCGAGATATTTTTTAACTTATCTCAAAAGAGCAGATACCTCTCCTCACCTGGCAGAGCTTTTCCACATCCTTTCTGGTGCATTTGCTTGGTATATATACAGATCAAAATACTGAAGATCTTGATATCACAAAATTATTTTCAGTTACATTTTTAAAGCACTTTAATTGTTTTTAATAAAAAATCTGATTTTTTCCTGAATGGACAAATACCCATTTAAAAAAAGCTGATGCTTCAAGAAGTACCAGGACAGAAATACAAGTCTCCAGAGACAGAAAATGATTTTTTCTGAACCGACACTTTCTAAAAATACAGATTCTAAATTCTCTGCAGTTCAAATATGAATCTTGCTTTTCAGGCCTGAATAAATTTGGATCATTCTACAAACAGCAAAACTTGACCAGAGTCCAAGTCAGACTATAAGGTTTGTAAGCCTTTCCATCATCATCATGGCTAGGCTTCGCGAACAAAGATTTGTGAAGGACTCTACCCACGCTAACAAAGCAGAATCAAACACAAAGAAGAACTTCAAGACATATTTTAGAATGTTTCTTAAGATTTTGTAAATGATCACATTTGTTCTGATCTCAGTGTAGCCAGTCTGATTTACATTGTCTACTACCGATTCCTTTGAGAAACTGGAAGATAACATAATCTAATATATGACCTAAAGGCTCAACTTTTCCTCTTCTCAAAAACTCAGACGACTAGACTTTGCAGCATACACAAAAACTTACAAAATACGTACTGTGGATAACAGCAGGCGCACTTTTAATCTGACCTTTTAGAATTTTACAATATTCCATTATTTATTGCTGCTATATTCCAAAACAAAAACTACATACATCAGTTCAGATTCAGGTTCCAGGCCAATTTCGGTTATATACAACAAGGTATGCTCAGTCACATTTCTGCATCTCGTGATGGATGTGAAGTAACTCTCAGCCATTAACAGAAACGGAGAATGTTGTTTGTTTTTAAAGATGGTAAAAGAAGAAAAGGTGGTACTGCCCCTTCCTCAGGATAAAAAAAAAAGAAGGAATACACTTTTTTAACACACCCAGTGTATTTTTCCAAAGAATCCATCAGCACTGAACGAGAACTCGACACTGCAGTGGTTTATAAACCACTCCTTTAAAGAGCAGGTGTCTCCTTTACAGAACAGTAGACCTTTTTTCTCTGGCTGCTGCCATTGAGAATAGTTTTATTTTCTTTCCATCTGATTTAACAGATATCTTATGTACTTCACCATCTCACCTATCTAGCCCATATATGTTATGTCCCCCAGACACATAAACATTTTAGGAGAGTGTATAACAGCACAAAGACTGACTTTTTAACTGAGAGCTTTTCTACACATTCAGCTATTTGGGAATAAAAATTCAAGGACAGCAATTGCAGAAAAATTGTTCTTGAATGATTCAGTTCTTTCCATGAAGATGGTTTCTCCAGGAATGGGAAGTCAATCAGAAAATACCCTCTTCTACAATACCATATGTTATTAACTTCAGTAAAATAGATTACTAGTCCTATTTCACATGAACCAGTAAGCAGTGCATCTTGAATACTTTTTAAAAGCCAGATTATCCTACAGGACCAAGGTTTTGTACAAGACCAATCTGGAAAAACTTCTTCATGCATAGGAACAAGAGAAGGGTTCTTGCATTGATAGCAGCCTTGCTCAAAGCAGTCCTGGTGAAGTGATGGCAAGTAGAAAATAGATTTTGATAGACAGAAAGTAGTAACGGATTTGAAAGGCAATGCTATAAAACTTGTTGAACCAGAGCAACTCCCATATCATTAAGAGAGATCCTTAGTTTGAAAACAACTTGCTACTGCAAGATATCCATCAGCTGTGAGGCTATCTTGACATGGAATACCTCAACAGAGAGTTGCACTATTATAAAGGGCTAAAGATTCATTACTATGAAGAGGTGTAAAAATTCTAGGATAGCTGGAAAGTTAAGCTTCTTGTTTCCAAACAGTTATTTTTGCCCTCTTAACAAAGCTTAGCTCATGTGATGCAGAGATGGCTTAAATCTTGTAAAATATTTTGCTTTTTCTTTCACAGAACCATATGCCGACAAGGACTTTTTTTTTCAAATCCTTTATCTTCTGAATGACAATGATACAGATGATCTGAATAAAATTCCTTTAGAATGGGAGATTTACCTCCATTTATCAAATCAATGGCATTTTCATGAATAGTCCTAGGCATGGTCCTGATCAACCTGCTCTTTGTTGGCCCTGCTCTTAGCAGAGGGGTTAGACTAGATGATTCCCAGAGGTCCCTTCCAACCTCAACCAGTTCGTAATTCTTCATTACGTCTCAAAACAATGGCTTTATGAGGTTCATGAGTATTTATAAACAGAATGAGAAGGCATATAATACTTTCAACTACCTACTGGCAAAGGTGTCTGTACCTTGAGCCTTATCTATGGTTCCAGAAAAAAGCTCTTCAGACCTGGGCAACTAGTAGAGAAGGAGTTGGCTTTCTAAGATGTATCTTTCACTCAAGTAATGCATGAGAGAGAAGACCCTTTTTCATATAGTAAAAAGTTTAAACTTCAAATGTTCTCACTGCCACTCTGGATGAGTTGTCTTACTGGGATAAAAGTAACGATGACATCAAAACCCAAAAATTCTTCTCAAGTAGTATCCACTGTTCATGAGTATGGCTCATGGAGGAACAAAAAAAGACCCACAGAAGCATGTGAATGATCTGAACAGAGAACGTAGCACCACAGAACCTCAGGCAGGCAAAAGTTATGGATACAATTTGCCTTTAGTGTCCCCCAAAAGCAACAGCAAATTCAAATATTATGACACAGGAAGAATAGTACCAACGACTGACTAAAAAGGTCCATCTACTTCTGCGTGGCTACTAAAACACGATCCAGATATTGATCCAGATATTTCAGCCCTGACATAGGACATATTCTTTTCATTGAACAGTCAGGTCACCCTCAGAGTCTTCCTTCAATCAATAAGTGTCATTTATGTTGAAACTCTACTCTCTATCAAAACAAATACATATATATTTTAAATCAAATTCTTGCTGACCTGTCTTTCAAAACATGAAATATCAACTATTTGAGCTGCATACAGGTCTTAGATGAGAAGATTTACAGGAAGATGTGTGGTTTCAAAAGGAATTAGCCCTACAAAGATTTCCCTATTAAGCTTCGAAGGGATCACAATCTGCAAAGCACAAAGACATGCACTGTAGTCACAGACCAAATTCAGGTTTGTCTAGCTACAGTAAGTACTGGTTACACAAAATGTTGTATCACCTAACACTATTTGAACAACTTAGTAGACCAAATCTGCTATTGGTCTGTACAATGCAAGAGGAGCTATAATGTATGGTATATTTTTTTAATTGATCTGTAAGTATTGTAGTATAGTGGATTATGGACATAAGATTTGGAATATTACATGTGAACAGAACCTTAAATTTACAATTGCTTTTTCAAGATCCTAAAGTAAATCACTCTGTAGGTTACACTATAACATAACACACATTTAGGTACAGATATACAGAAAAAAATTTATGGTAGTGCAATTTATGTTGCATTATCAACATTCTAAATATTAAGATGTTTTCAGAGGAAAGCATTGTGTCTCACTAGAGAAGAAAAAAAAAAAAAGCCCACTTTCCCTACAGTAGTATTTTTACTTTTCTGAAAAAACTGATCATACATCACCTCTATTGATTTCAGTAGAGAAACATCAAGAATAAGTTTAATTCACACAGTGGGTTTAACAAAAGAGGAGAATGTAGTTTTACTATAATGCCATTAGGGTGACAGGTTTTTTCCTGAGTTGCCCATCAGCAAACCGATATGAAAAATATCATACAAATCTAAGCTGTCTGCCTAAATCTCATGTCTTCTCATGATCCCATTTCCCTTTATACTACTGCATCATTTAAAGTCTTCAGTGAAGATCCCAGTCCAGTAGGCAGCGTAGAAAACGTATACGAAAATCAATTCTAAATTAAGTAAGCACAGTCCAGCTTAAAAGACATAAAAACACTTTATCTGGACCACTGGAAATTTCCTCTGCATAAAAACAAATTTCCACAAGTATCACAGAATCAGCTCATGGCACTACTGTACCATGTTCTTCAATGCCTCAAGCATGGGAGGGGTGGTTCAGGAAACATAAGTGTTGTCATGGATGGCTAGAGGCCAGCATAAACTAACCTGTCATCACATCACACTAAAGGCCTAAATGGTCCAGGACAGACCAAATATCAGAAGGCTGACAAGTCTCTGTTTGTCTCCACTCCTCCCATATTTTCACTGAATTTACTCAGACTACAGGATTGCCCTTGCATTGCTCAGTTGCCCCACAAATTAAGGAAGAAAACAAGAAAACATAACTCTACAGAATACATTGAATTCTTACATCGAGTGAAGAAGGATATAAAGGGTAGCAAACCAGTGAGAAATTTTAAAATTACAAGTTTCTAAGGATAAAAGAAACAGTAGGTGACCAAAGTCAAGAATTAACTTTAAAGGAACAGTGCATGGAAAAACAATTGACTTGTTTCAAAGATGTACTAACAAATGTCTAATGGAACAGCATCCTTTTTAGGAGACAAAAATCCCCAGATGACTAAATGGCAAAAGTAAAGAGGCAACAAAAGAAATATTGATGAAAAATGCAGTGTAGATGCAACTAAAACCATCAAGAAGAAATGATTTAAAGGAAAAATATATGTTGGGAGCTAGACTGAGTGAAAAAAGAAAATTACACATGAGAAAAGCAGAGTATCAGAGGGGACAGGAAGCAATATAGTGAAGAATAATAAGGCTTTCTACAAATACATAAAAGGAAAGAAGACAGTAAAGGATAAAAAGAACGCATTAAAGTATAAAACAGATGCTTAGATACAGGATGAGGCAAGGTTGATGGCAAGATTAAACACCTCTTTCACAGGCATCATTCTCTCCAGGAACTTTGAAGAAAATATTGGGAAACATGAGACTAATACTGGCCTCCCAGATCAATTAAGTAGCAAAATTCTGTTTTATAGCTCACTACAGATAGTAAGGACAAATGTAAAATAACATACAGTTTCCTATTGGAATAATCTGGTGCAGTATGGCCTGAGAACTCCTCACTCCCTCTGACTCTTATTTGGTCTTTCACCTTAATCAGACACAGATCAGTCAACTACAAGTAGTCTATAATGTGATTATTTTTTGCAACAGACATAATTTCAAATCCATCTGCAGTTGGATGGGATATCTGGATACAAAGTATTATGTAGTAAAAAAGACAAAACTAGTTTCATATAAAAGTGTATTCATTGGACTCCCCTCAGTAATAAAATTTAGACAGGTTTCTCAAAGAATAAGTAAAGTAACACATGAACGGACTTGAAGGAGCACATATATACAAATTCTAGTAAAAGCACTTTTAAAAAATATTGGTAGGTTAATCACGTAGTAGGAAAGAATAACCTCTACATTCAGACAGTAAAGTGAGCAAAACAACTGCCTTCTAAAAAGGAAAAGTGAGTATCATTGCTGCCATTTTTTTTGAGAAAAAGTGACCACTGAGGTTCCGTACTATAGCCAAATTTTAAAAGATATATAGCGTTACTTTCATATTAAAATACCAACTTTAAAATGTTTTTTAGATTGATGACAGTGTGTTCTCTAAATCGGCTTTTCATTTCAAACGTACTTTCATAAAGATGCAGTGACAAAATATACAGAATAATTAGAAAAGATATTTGATACAAAGCTAAAGCTACTGAAAGACTAATGAAGTTACGTCCAAACAGTATTCATGATTTATGTGTATGAAGGTTGTTCAGAAATTTTCTATGAATCTCATCAGACGGCTGTAATGACATCTCTAAGGAAGTTCTGGGAATATAAGCTATCACAAGTTCCAGTTCCCACTTCTGAAAAGGAAATAAGGTGATGATAGAAAGCTGTGTTCCCTTTGCCAGTCCCAACAGGCCTCTTCGAGTCAGCACCATCAGAAGGCTGCCATGCTGACTTGGAAGCACCACATTTCTCATTTAACTGAGATCAGAGAAACAGCCCATAGTCCACTGGAGGGGTTCACAAGGGGAAACTAGGCTACTAAGGAAGCAAGTGAGGAGCCAATGCAAAGAGCAGTAATAATGAAAGAAAATGATGAGGACAATAGAGATAAGAGGAAATAGATATAGAATAGTGGCAGGCATGGTAATGCGGATAACAAAGGAGAACAAAGTGAAAGAACAGGGGTACAGACAAGAGCACAGTATAGTTCAATTACTAATGTTACTTTTCAGTGGTTTCAGTACCAAAATGTTCTGATAAACCCTAAACTAGGTGATTGAGTGGAGAAGACAAAATGAAAACATTCCTTTGCCTCACTGGGATTTCACATGAAAGGAAGGTACAATCTCCACATTCAAAAATTGAGTACATTTACATCTTCTGACAGGATGAAAAACATTTAACTATTTTAAAAACAATTCTTTTATGTTTGGTATGTATCAAATTCTACTGAAAACAAAAAAGGGGGATGTGAAAGTGGCAGACAGTCAAAGAGACAGACAAGGTTTACAAAGAAAAAGGGTGAAAATGCAAAGACTGGGGAGCTGAAGGGGATAAGACAAGAGCCGATTTTAAAATGAGTTCCATTATTACTCTTTCTTAAAAGAACACAGAAAATAAGAATACATGCAAGATGTTTATACAGTCTTAGTGACCATGTAACAGCTTTTCATTTAGAGATGAAGAGCGAATAAGATGCACAAGAATGTTTCTCCATAATGCAGTGTGCTCATTGTAGCCTGACTTGCACTCTCTTTCTGGCATTTACTTGCTGCACTGGGCAGTTTTGGAGGTGGGTACAGGGGTATGGGGCAACCTCTGGGGGTTCAGGGACTCCTCTGAGCCAGTCTCAGGTGCCTCTGAAGTGGACAAAATGGATTCACCCTCACATGCCAAACTGCACCTACCAGAGTGCATGTAAAAAAGAAAGACATGGAAGAACAGGGTGGGAGCAAAGAGGCACATAAGCATCAGTAGATAAAAGAGACTCCTAAGCAGCGGCAAAGGAAAGAGACATCCAACTAGTGCTGGAGCAGAGATGCCTGAGCAGAGACAGAGGGGAGACACAGAAGGAGGTATACTTCTGAGGGGATTGCAGCCCAAGAAGCTGAGTAACAAACAAGGAAGAGCAGAGCAAAGAAATCATTACACAATGAACCCAGCCTCCTGTGTTGCCACTGCCTTTCCTAAGAGACTGATGTAACGTATAGTGAGGGGACTGGGGACTAGCAACAGGGAAGCAGAGGGGGTTGAAGGGAAACTGAGGCATATTTCTCCAACTTTCTTTAAAGGCTTATGTTTATTTTTCAGTATTGGAGTCAATAATTAAAAGTTAATTATAACTGACAACAAAGTAAAATTCCACAAATTGAGACTAATTTTTCTTTTTGGCCCACGACATCTGGCTACTACAAGACAAAAATATTGGCAAGAATATAAAGTACTGGCAATTTTGTCACTCAACTAGATTTTTGATTGTCAGTTATACCGTATTATTGTACTGAAGACATAATTCCTGTTTTAAAATGTGTACAAGTATTATTTTAGTTTGTTGGAGGATTTTTAAGGATTAATACTAAGGAGAGTCTCAGAATATTTTGCCCTATTCTTCCATGGAGATCCTTCTTACATCAAATTACTACATGGGAAAACCACGGTGAGAAAGGAAATTAAACTTAACAATGGAAGCATCATTGCATTCTGTGCACTGTTGTATAGTTACAATTTTCCCAGGTCCAATGCACAGAAGAGATTTTCATGTATATCATGAACAAAAATCATCTTCTACATAAGTTTCCATTAGTGACTAGTAAAACCAGAATCATAACATGAAAGAGGACAAAAATTCATATTTAGTGTAACTACACCAGCTACAGGTGAATTATGCCAGGAATTAACTAGGACTTACATACCAACTATTTATTTTTTTTACAGTAAGAGTCAACATTGTTTGTACTAACCTTAATTTCTTCATTATAATGATTCTGTGGATTATACTGAGGTTTTAAGGCAGTGATAAATAATACAGACTATCAAGCAATTATCATTTATCATTTGGCAGGCAATATTTTAAAAAAAAAAGATGTTGCAGATATTTCATCACTGGTTTTTAGCCTAGATCAATATTCATCATCATCATCATCATGATGGCTAGGCTTCGCGAACGAAGATTCGTGAAGGACTCTACCCACACTTGCTACAAGCGCGCTGATGGCTAAAAAGGCCAATGCGAGATAGACACGTCCGGTTGCAAAAGGCACAGCAGAATGACTCCCCAGGTGGTACCGACAGGACATGGTTCTTTCTGCGTTAGATCAATATTATTCACTGGTAAAACTTGGTTATTTCTCAAATAAGTACGTATGTATTTGAAAAATACATAAACCCACTATCTTTGCCACAGGCACTAATTTTCCTCTGAATACACAATGTTTCATGAAAATATGTATGCACATACACAAGGGATAAGTATCATGCAAGTTGGAGGAACATCACTCCAAAAGAAATGCAAGACAATTAGCTTGAGGTGAGAGAATGAACAAGAAAACAGAATAGAGAGAACATATGAAGGAGGAAGGCTTCAGGTTAAGATAATAAACTGCAGAAAATAAACAGATATCCCTATATAATCATATTTATAAGAATCCTATATAATGATTTTTTATCATAACTACATTTACTTGGATATGATTTTCTGCTAGTTATGTGAAAAGGTGTCAGTTCTCAGGTTATACCCTGTGCAAAATGGCCACCATGTGCCATCAAAGGCAATGGCTGCCATTTCTCTGTAGTTAACTAGTATGAAAAAACTAGGGTATCTTTCCTGAAGGTGATTACTTCCTTTGATTATTTTCAAACTGAAGCAAAATGAAAACCATTGCCTGTGATTCAGAGATATGGGAATATACGCTTCCGATAAAGGGGCAGTGAAGATTTGCATATGCAAATGAGAATAACAGGATGCAGATTTATAGTATTCGGCACGAGAGCTTGCAGGATTGTCCTAAGTTTGTCATATTGCCTACTTAAAGCATCATTTCCAAACCTCAAACTTTGGCTTAAACCTTAGAACCTCTTTCATCATCCCCTGCCTCAGACCTACACTGTCTCAGGCCCCAGTACCCAGTTTCCTTCAGTGATACATGCTCTTCTTACATACTGACTGAAGTTAATTAAGATCATTTGCATATTTTACTGTCTAATAATTTCACTGTTTCCTCATCTAAGGATCGATAACCTAGAAATGGATGGCTTACCTGAAGGTTACTGCATTTCTTTCCAATGACTAGATTTTAGAAAAGCAGACTAGTAACTAGTATCTTAAATCAGGAAAGTGAGCAGCAATTTATATTCGAGTCATCAAACAGGATAACTACAGAGAATGGTAGCATGGCTCTGCACATCTGTCAGTGCTCAGCAAAAGCTACAGAGAACACCTTATAACTGTGATATAATCTTCTGACCCTGGACTCATTTACACACAAGAATACGTCTGAATTCATGTCTGACATGTAAACAGGTGACCAAAATCATACAAGTACATGTGTTAATCTCAATTTGAAGTCCAATAGCCATTTCCTCCCTTTTTCAACCATCACAGTTTCAAAACATTCATTATTACATGAATACTTCTTTAACAGCTAGGTTTCAAAAAAAGCAAACTCCCATCTTATTACAGGACTACCAGATTGAACCTCCAACATAATCTAGTGTACTAAGTCTTGTAAAAAACTAAGCTGCATCTATATAAAGGCATTGTCTACTAAACTGAGAAACTGAAAGTATTATCTTCAGTATATCATCACTTAAAAAAAATCTATGTTGCAAATACACAACTATAACTGCTGCTACTGAGTCATAACAATGTTAAGGGGTAGTGTAGCAATTTCTCTGAAGATCAGATAGACACCTGAAATGATCTCGTAAATAGAAACCGTATTTCTGTACTGCCTCCTGATGGGTGTACATAGTTTAAAACTTTGCTAGTGCAATTTGCCAGTGCCAGTGCAACTTTATTTCCCACAGCATCGTGATTTTACATGTCCTGTAACCCCTCCACAAGCACCCACTCTACCAGAGCTTAACAAGTTAAAAATAGTAATTTTTTCATCATGTGCTGTAAATATGTTGTTAGTGAAATAGCATTTTCACACAAAGTAAAATACAGAAATGATTCTATGATATCATGTATATTTTAGAAGCTGCAGAAGGAAATAACTGCTGATCATATTTTGGATGTGCAAAAACATGTGTCACAAAGAGCAGATTATATAAAAAAGTCATGAAATAACTCTGTTAGAAGTGACCTGATCAGGTCAAGGTGATTCCAAAGCCAGGTCTCTACTTGTCAACACTTTTCAGAATTCCATAGCTTCTTTGCTAATCATATCATTATGCTATTCTATGTATTTTTCAATTAACCTCTCTACTGCATTCAGGTGTTTAATTGCCACTTTAAATGTTGTATAATATGGTGCTGGGTAAGCCTTCAATAACTCCTCTGACCTACAATCTCTTAATTTCTTTTAATGATAGTCTGCCTCTTGTTTTGAGGTGTATCTGAACTCATTTCCACTTACCCAGTGATAACTGCAGCCACTACTTTAATGAAGCTTGCAGCAGAAAAATCACACAGACCCAGAAAACCCAGTATGTATCTTCCTTGTTCAGTCCTCCCCTGCTATTTGGAGGCATTACTGAGGAGCAAATCACTCCAGCATTTCCTCTTAAACAGAACCACTGAGAACTGTACACTGCTTCATGGAGCAACAAAGTCACTCTAACTACAGCAATTGGCCAAACTAGACAGACAGAAAGAGCTTGCTCTTCAGTGTTCTGTGAACTAGTTTCATTATCTTAGCATGCACGTACTCAATGGAAAAGGCTTCAGATCACTATAATTTGCACACAGGTCAACAACATCGTAAGATTAAAGAACTTGGGTTTAATTTTCTTTCACAATCTAGAAGCCAATCCACCTTTTTCCCTAACAAGTACTGTTTATTCTCTTAATCTCTTACTTCAAACTTTTGTTATCATTTTCACTGCCTAAATTTTCACCACACTTCACAAAAGCAATAGAAATGAACCACTACATGGAACAACAAACCAGTAAAGGGTAGGAGAATGAAACTAATCAGTGTAAGTGTCCTCTCTTTTACAAGGTTATCAGGTAGGGGATGCATACATGTATTGTTGGGTCCCTTCAGCAGCAGCAAAGAGACTTCAGAGATTTTCACTTGTTACTTTCACTACCACCAAGTTTATCTGAAGCTTGGTAAGCCTGTTTCTTTTGATTTTATGAAGATTCTAAGAAGCAAATGATGGCATTTATATTTTAAGTCGTTCATTACTCTTGATTAGAGAGTGAGAACCACATTGATCACAACATTTCAAAACTCCCTTCAGGGACTTGAAAAGCCACTAGGAAGAAACATATGCTTAACAGGCAGCAACTGAAGCACTCATCTTTAGACAGACTGAGGGAAAACCTGCAAATGCTGAGTGGATTCAAGAACACACGTCAAACAATTAGGTATCAGGGCACCTAATGTTTCCTTTTAATTCAGTCCCTGCCTATCTGTTACAGGTAGTTTATGAAGAAACACCCAAGTAAGCTCTGAATGACACTCATTTCAATCTTGCAATTATTGCACCTGCTTGCCACATGGGTTCTCCTAGACTAATGTGTCCTCTTACACGGGGAATAAGCACCTGGACACAGACCATGCAATGAACTAGCATGAAGTTTCACTGCTTCCAATACCTGATCTAATAGTCCAGAATTACTATGCTGCTGTGCATTTCTAACAAATTACTACACATCCCTGCATTGTACAATACAGAGATATTAGCTACTCATGTACAAAGTAGCCTATGTGATTAAAACAAATTAAATGGAGTCTTTCACCTCTACATTGCATTCCTGAACCCACCTAGATGAATTGTTTTCTTTTATCGTAGCTGGAAGTAACTGCTTAAAGAAGAAAATTATAGCTTCACTGGCGAAACAGCCATCTTAAGAAGGGAAATTAATTTGATCTCAATTTCTCACCTTGCTTAAGGAAGGTGTCCACTTACTTTGTTTGTAGATGGTGGTAAGACAGGCATGCACAACATGAGAAGGTGTACGTGTTCTTTTCTATAGCTGTAGGAGGTAACCAAAAGTATTTTCCTTGTATTTTAGTTTATCTGTCTGATCTCCCAAGCTTAAATGAGACAATAACCAAAGAGCTGCCTCAGGAGAAGCCAAATCAGTTATTTGTCTTCAAAAAATAATTATCACCTTCCCATATTAAGAGAAAAAATCTGAAAGTTGGTCTAATCTCTGGACATAATTTTGATCTAAAAGCTTTATATGATTTTTTTTTTTTAAGACCACTACTTCCCTAAATATACGTTGAAGAGAATTCAGTTCACTTGCAGTTTGTCCCTGCATTAGAACATTTCAAAGTGTTCGGTCACTTGGACAGGCATTTTGACTGTAATTCATTTCCCTCCTTAACCCAAAGACAGTTCACTGTCATAATTAACACCATGACTAACA
>VZRE01011057.1:151880-164380 GCA_013396775.1 Cephalopterus ornatus | reverse complement strand
CCTACAGGCGTATTTTCAGTATTTTTGCAGTATATGTGGGTAATACTATTTGCCAACTACAATAACTAAGGCAATAAAAGTGAGAAATCTAGATGAGAGATCTTCATACCAACTTAAATACCTAGATGGAATTATTAAAACTTGAGGAGGTCAAGTTAATTTAAACAGAGAGGTACAGGGATGTGCAGTGCTGAATATACAAGGCTGTAACCACTGCAATTGTTGAATTAATTCTTGTGGTTGTTATGTAGTGGCCTACTGCTGTTTTTAATGACAGTTTGTTTTGGATGGTTTACTGCAGATCTACCAGTGGCTGCTGCTTTTGGAAAGACTGTCAAATATGTTTAATTCACAGTGTCTGGGTCATACAGATCTTCCATTAACATGTGCACAACTAAAAATTATATACAAATTTCAAAGTAGCATCAGGCTTTCCAAAATACTTGTAAAGACATACCTACGTGAAAATATGGTGTGCTAAAGTTTTGGTGAATACCAATTTAGAATTGTCAGGACTTTAGAAAATATGTTTATTTAAAATATTTGCATTTCATATTTAGTAAAACTCTCACACATTCCATTGCTTTAAACACAATAGGAACTAGCACAGAGAATTTATCTAGTTTTTCTTAGCACATGCAAACCATATGAATATGCACAATGAGTAGCAACCATGAATTAAAGTTCCAGTAATATTTTAAAATACAGGAAATTTTAGAAATTAGTGTGCTGCTTTGAAAACATTATTTTTAATGTAAAAAGCTCAGATAAACTAGATGTAAATAATTTTTACCATCTTCAGATCTCATGAAAACCAATACAGAAAAATAACTGTAATCTAGTTTTGGACCTGCTAAAATTTTGCCATTTTATGCAAACGAAGTTTAGGTTATGTGTTTTAACTTTACACAATTTAACACACACACTCTGGGCATGTTACTGATACACTAAACAGTGCATTTTCTTCACTCAGTCCAAGAGTGTTTCAATAGACACATACACGTAGATTAGACCAAGGTACTAAGTCCAAAGATTAACCTTTGCAGTGAGGAAATACTAAGGACAGTAGGCATACAGGAAACAGGTAAGACTGAGGAAAGGAGAGGATGGATTATCAACAGGCCAGTGTTACTGGATTTCTTTCGGTTTGGATTTATCTTTATCAACTACAGAAGTCACTCTAGCTCAAGTCCGAGAAAAATTCTAATTGGTTACAAGAAGATCCCACCTCTTACCCCTGGCAATACAACTCTGGGATAGTCATGACGTTTCAGCAGCTAACAATAGCCACAGGCTACACAGTTTTAGAAATAGATTATAACACTCCTACTACTACAACTCCTAAAAATCGGGTATGCCATTCTGGTATGGAAGCTCTAAACCATCATGCATCTATTTTGGAAATACAGTTTAGAAACAACTTGGGGATTCTTCGTAAACTAAACGAGGAGAGGCTGAGAAATTCCAGATGATCCACAACAGTGTCTAGGAAGAAAAAGCGAACAATGGTGCTCTGCAAGTATATGAGAGACACACTGTGGAGGTCCCCTTAATATACCTGCACACAATACACTAAAGAATTTTAATGGTTTAGAAACATACGTACTTATTTGGAACCTGCATTATGCTGAAAACGTGATAAAGTTCAGACTTCACCTGATTTTCAGTGTGAACAGAAGAAACAATTGTATCCTGTGACAAAGAAGGCACTGATTATAACTGCAAAAATGGGGCCAACTTGAGCAAATCTTACTGGTTTGTCTGGTTTCCTGTCTGCTTATTTACTGCTAACTAAGAAAAAAGACTAACATAGCAACTAAATGTTAACAGAGAGACAGAGTCTTCATCATGTCTGAGTGCTGTAATAGAATTCATCCTCTTAAGTAATAAGTAAGGTGTAACTCACATGTGGTACTATCTCCTCCAACCTGGTGACTGAAGATGAACATCATAAGAGAGAGCAGTCAACATGTTCACCATCTGCATTCTCCCTTCTCCCCCTAACCCTGAAAGAAACTGCTTTATATGATAGAAATGAAAAATAAAAAGCACTTGGAATAGAAAGAAAAGTAGACACTGGGTATTAAATAACCCATGAATTATTATAGTAGCATCAAAGAGACACAGATAGGTTCTGAGTCTTCACTCACTACTCGTGGTACACTTTCTCTTTTGTAAGGTGCCTTGAGATCTGAGTAGAAAATTTTTTATTAAGACTAAGTACTTTTGTTAAAATGCACATCCCTTTAGCTAACAGTTTTTCCTGAAATGTGGGTATGGACTCCTACATTTCCACCAAAATAACAGTTTGTATAAACTTAGCACTTACTGAATTTACATGGCAATTTCTAGACAACTGGATACTGCTCACTTCAGTCTGTTCTCCAGGGTCTTACTACATGCAATCTGTTATGCTGCTAATCTGCTTTCTATATTTCACTCCAGAAATCACTCCTATTTTTGACATGCCATGTGCACATATAGAAACTGTATTTTTCCAATTACAAGATATCCTTTGGGTAAGAAGCAGTGCAAAATGTAACAGGTTGTTAATAATTACAAAAATCATTACTTTTTAAGAGAAATCTATACTTGCATACTTGCTTAACCGTGCTTTGACATGTAAAAGTTAGTAGGGAGGATGTATATCCAGTGGTTAGG
This sequence comes from Cephalopterus ornatus, assembly GCA_013396775.1. NCBI lineage: Eukaryota > Metazoa > Chordata > Aves > Passeriformes > Cotingidae > Cephalopterus > Cephalopterus ornatus. The sequence continues at coordinate 161,719 of VZRE01011057.1, read as the reverse complement.
AAAAGCAACTGAGTATGAAGACATACTCTTAGTCCTCAAGACAAATTATGCGCTATGGGATACTGGGTAATAACATGTAACTATGCACAGACATGCTGCAAGGCTGACTTACCTGATGATAAAGATGCTATAGATAAGCCAAGTACTTACTATTTTAAGTGCCTGTACATAAGGAAATTGAAGTTACACAATGCTCAGCTCACACCCTCTTAAGACATCTTAGACATATATATACATATATGTATGTACATACACAATTTTAAGAAAACTAAGCAAAATTTATGAATGCATCATCATTCCTTCCTTGACTTCTCGCATACTTTTTAGGTGACTTCTGCATAACGCATGGCTGCACATCCTCAGCACAGCAACCTGTACTCATAAAATGACACTTGGCACTGCATCTGGGACACTATAACCTCTGTGGACTAAAAGGGTTTCGTTTGTGTCATCCCTTCTGATTATGCAGTGTATGTTACGAACAAGAGTGTGTGCTGACACGGATCAATGGACTGCACACTGTGTTTTCTGGTCCTACACGTTTCTACTCTTCATTTCTTGTTCCATGTACTATGTCTAATATTCCTCCTACAGAAGGGCAGTATCCACACATTTTATTCATCATACTGTTCCAATAAAAAGAAAAAAACCTTTTAAAGAAGAAAGGGTTTAGAAGTACTCATGAAATTCTAACCTCTTTCACTAATACTGTCAAAACCTCAAGCTTTCTAATCACTGAATGTGAGCATCAACATACACAACTTATGTCTAAGGCATGAGAAGAAAGACATTTAATCATGAATTTGCATAATTCGTCTACCACTTGTCCCTCTCTGTCCCCACCAAGAAAGAATAAAGGAAATCCCAGGCAGAGATGATGAAAACCCTTCAATCAAATAACAAACAAGGAACTTTGTAAAGAATATTGTAGTAAGAAGCCTACTAAAAGATTTCCAACATGAAATTTAACAATCTGCCAAGCACCATACCCAGAGCAAAGTTGCAGGTCACATAGCATCGTATCATTTGTACTCCTACAATGAATTACCAATGTAAACTACATAGGTCCACAGGGACATACTAGTGCCTTCTCACTGCATATTAACTTTAAGTCCTAAGGCATTCAGAGGGATAATGGTATTCAGCATACAGTCAGGTCTCAAAGGAAAGCAAAATGCATCATGTGTCAGCTGCATGTCTTTCCTTCACATTCATGTAATATATATGATGCATATACAAATACAGAAACATGTTATTATCTTGAAAGAAAAATAAAAAAGTCAACCAGCTGGAGGAAAATTATCATTGAATACTCATTTCAATGACTTCAGTAACTAACTCCCATTGATTTCAGTAGACTGACTTCAAGAGGAATGTTAAGACTTCTGTGCCGCTTGCACACTCAAAAAACTTTTAAAATTTTGTTCTGTGCATAAATACTAAAGGCAGATGGTTTCAGCAGTAAGGAAAAGGAAAGCAAAAATAAATGTACTAGATATGCTAAATCCCTTACCAATTCATGTAATCCCGTTCTTCTTGGTTTTTTGCACTACCATATGAACAGCTATACTAAGAGATTCCCTCAAATGAGAAGAAAGCAACTTAAACTTGGGTATTCTTCAAGAGGCCATCTGCCTCTGTGGTCAGAGCTTGTCCTGTGGAGTATCTGAAAGAATCTGGGTTTACTGGGTTACTAACAAAGCTTAGAAATGCTAGCATAACAGACGGCATCATAATAGCACTCCAAGTGTGGACAGAGGAACTATTTTTCTAAGGTACTGCTAAGAAACATTAATTTTGTCTTCAAAAAGATCATGATGTCAATTCTTACTACTGATTAAGTTACTATGAGTCATTTCAGGTTCCATCTGCTCTCTTAGAAGGAAACATAGTTGGCCCTTGCTGGCCACGAGACATTACTGCACCTACATGAGCCCAATAACAACAAAGCAGAATCATTCAGCATACCTGTACTGACAGCTCAAACATAAGTCTCAAAGAAAACAGTAACAACTAATAACCCTTCCTGTTTAAAAGGCCTACCTATACAAAGCATTTGCTACCAAACATGAATGAAATATATAGTTGAATAAAGACGGCAATTCCCAAGAAATCATGATGTCATCATCATAAATGAGTGGTAGAAGTGCTGTTGGAGCTCAAGGTAGCACCTCTTTAAATCTCAGGAGTGGATATAATCAACACTGTGGCGAGAAACAGTGGTTGACCTAAGGCTGAAAACAATTAACACAGAGATACCTGAAATCAAAGAGTGGAAGGGGGAGGCAACAATTGGACAAATACTAGGACCTTGATCTCCTACCACTTCAGTCATAGTTATAAGCTACCAGAAGAATATTCATCATTAAAAGGTATCCAGCAAGACGCCAGACCCACTGGGAAACAGGGCACACCGCTAAAAGTCAGATCCTAATCTACAGTTAAGTAACTGGTATTTAAAAAGGAAAAAAAAGAAATGCCTACCACATGTGGATGCACACTGGAGATGGCTGTAGATACACTTAAGATGATTTCACGTCAAAACTTTATGGGATTAAAAACCAGTCCACAATAATATGGGTAACTACAACATGAGAGAGGTACCACCTTCACAGTAGTTCACATAAAAAACATGATTCATGTGGCTATTTCTTCTACTCTTTCTACTCTTGTGCTTTTTGTTGGTGGTGAAAATATCACTAGTTGAGGATGAGCAAGTGGCATTTAAAGCCTGGAAGCCACTCAGTGTTCATAGTATCATGTGAAGGATGTGAGGTTTGGGTGTTACATCTGTGAAAGTTCACTGTAAAACAGAGCAGGAAGAAAGGCAGAGCGCTAAAGTCAGAACTGCGTCAGCTGAGCTGGAGCCAGAAGGATCAATCATGTTATTTCTTGCCTCACCTTGCGGAGGATTGTCAGTAGATGAGTCAGGAAGGCTGTACTTAAATCTTTTTCCCCACAAGACCAGGAACATAAGAATCCTGATGCAGACGTACTGGCACTTCTTTGTTGATATCTGAAGGGAAGAAGTAGACCTCAGGCTATCCTATGCCCTAGAAAGCAGCACATAGGGCATCATTCTTCTTTTTCCATTTATGACTTACTGCATCTTAAAACAGGTAAATCCATTTGTCAAATAGTTGTAGGCTCCAGACAGATAAGAGTTATGTAAATGTTCGTGGAGAAATCCATCCCATAGACCACATGCTTCCCCACCAAAAGGAGTGGATCTCACATCACTTGGTTAATACATAAGCATGGTGGTCATGGTTTCTGTCATCTCTGCATAATAACCTTTATGTATGTTGTATTTCCCTGCTCTGACCTGGTTCTGTGATATCCAGTGAAAAGGCAAATCTAGTAGAGATCTAGTAGAGATCAAACTTCTCCAATGGAAAGCAATGGTAAAGGGAAAAGCAACCTTTGCCTATTTTTTGCTTTCTACTTAGAGAGGGCATCATCATGCACATGACAGTCACCAACATGTCCATCAAATGGGGCACTCAGGAGTATACAATGTTCAAATTACATCTGCATTAAATGAACATGCAGTGTCATATTAGGTTGCATGTAAGTGCAGGATGTCCTACAGCCAAATATGGCCACATTCCATTTCAAGAGAATAATCTGAGTCACCTTGTTAGCTTTGTCAGAGCTAATTAAATCAACAGTACAACTTTTGGCAAGAGAGAATTCCAGTGCAGTTTTCACTAAGTTGCACCATCTGTTTTATGAGCCAATCTTACAAATTTGGCCTGAAGACAATTCACTCTTTTTGAATGTCTTCAGGACCTTCATGAAAAGGTCCAGTAGGAAGTGGTATCAGGGACATACCTAGAAAAACAGGCATAGCAGAAAGAGCCTTGCATGTTAAAATAAAAACCTTGCTGGAACAACAACAGTGTCATCAGCCTCAATTTTAATTCTGGATTTCAGTCCTCTTAGGTCCAGAACTCATGGATCTTGTGGGTTTTTTACATTTCTCAGAAACAGCTGCTGTGAAACAATTTTATATAAATATACAAATATAAAACAGTTTTAGGTAGTCATGTCATTCTCCTAACAATTTGCTTCAGAATCCCTATTCAATGAGTCTCTGAGAATGATTAAGAGGGGTAGAGGGGTGTTTGGAGGAAGACAGTGCTGCAAAGCAGTGAGGCACTGTATCATACTCCTACAGACTGGTTAGGAAGGTCTGAAGAATTTCTAACAGCACAGTCCCAAAGAGATGACATGAAAGAAAAGAGAAAACTGGATGAGGTACTAAACATTTTTTCCCAACACCATGGCCAAAAGTCAGTTTGGTGTCTCAATTGTGTATTTTCATGAAAATTCATTCTGATGAGTAGTGCTAACAGCTAAATTGCCTCTTTCTGAGGATATCATACTGTGTATAATCTGCTTGAGAAATAAAAGAAAGCTGACAAAATGAGCTTGGATGGGTATGAGAAGCTAATTTTTTGACAGCTGAATGGCAGATTCTAGAAGAATGTAAGGTACATCAGGAATCCTTGGCTAAGCGTAAAAACTTCACCTTCAGAAATTCTTTCTGATGCTAGGTCCTCAGGACCTAGCACTGAATATTCTGTATGATTTTTGTTGAGATTACTTTTTGTCTTGTCTTCTCCAATTGTCTTCACAATTCCTCCAGACTTGCCAGATAAGACAGACAACTGGCTATTTTTCTCAGAAGTTATTGATTGAGGTGATTCTCATAATCCTTTCACATAGTGTGCCTTCATTTCCCTGCAAGCGAGGAGTACAGGACAGGACAATCAAATCATGAACAAGCCTTTGCAGTGAAGAGAAGTCACCACAAGAAGGACAGTCCTAGAGATGGGACACCTCAGAGAAAAAAACCCAGAAATTCCGAAGAAGCAGCAGTAAGATAACATCTAAAATAAACAAATAAAGTTGATTCAGTTGTAAGAACACCACTACGAAAAATTGTTTTGCTCAGCCACATGGGATCCGAAGAAAACAAGGTGTGAGATGTACTGGCCTCTGTAGATGCAGTCACAGCACGCATGCGTGTGTTACATGCTCCTGAATCAGAGAACATTCTACAGCCCTCCACAGCAGCGTATTTACATTCAACCACAATCTGAATGTACAGATATATATAAATACCAGCAAGAAAACTACAAGTATGCATCACAGTTTATTTACACAAGATAACCAATTATCCCTCAGAGTCCCTATGAATATTACTACTCAACTTTTGTCCCATGTTGGGAAAAGGACCAGAAACATAGCAATTATTTTATCAAAAGTACCTGACAGTCAGCTACATTAGTATCCTCCATAGTCTCATCAATCTCAGTTTTGTTCTTAGACTTTCTGTCTATAGAGACCACCAGAACTGCATGGCCAACCTGTTTTGTAGAATGGTACAAAGCAGGACTTGGATAATACTGGAATCCTGTTTTCATTTTGACTTCAGAGGTTTTAAAGTTGTCTCTCCAGAGGCAAAAGATCATTTAACTGTGTACTGTGATGCACAGCTCCCTACCCATAAATGTCTTATTAGTACAATAAAGGGAAGCAGGCCTCTTAAATCCATGATGGGGATATTAGTATATTAACACAGCATCCACAGCCAATAGAGAAATATGCATTAACGTATATGTGTTAATCTAATCTATCTAATCCATCTAATTCCTATCAGTACATCTAGGTAACTTCGGTGAGCAACTGAGCAGTCCTGCATTTTCCAATATGTAGTTGAGGGTCTGGTAAGAAGTGTGAGGTATTATAAACAAAAGTCAAAGAATGAGAAGCTAGAAAAGCAGAAACCACAGAAAAAATTACTTGATTTGGCATTTAAGCACATAATAAGAGAGTTCAAGATATACTGACAGTTGGTTGTAGCTCTGCTGCACATGTCCTAGCTACAAGAGAAGCATAACCCATCCAGGTAGATGCCATGAAACTAGTCCTCCTCCCACAGATGAAGACAGGAAAAGACATATTCAAGTTGACATGTGACAGATTCTAGTTCCTGTCCCAAATCCTCCTCCATCTGGTGATCCATTTCCCTTAATGTCACTTGTACACAACAAGAGATTGACCACATCTTCAACAGAGCTACACAGATGTGTCTGAGTGATAGACATGGCTTACTATCCATGAATTTCTACGCAAATCTCAGCCCCTAAAGCCTGCTACTTAATCCCTTGACAACTTTTTTTCCTTGCTCAATTGGAATTCATTTATATGTAATTAAAACAAAGAAAAAAAAAAAAACCAAAACACCAAAAAACCAACCCCACTTCACGTTCATACTTCTTTTGCCTTTAATTACCTGACACACAGTAGTATAACTGCATAAATTTTGCCTCAGGAGAAAATTGGAGTTGAGCCTAATCACTAGCTGGAGACATTGTTCTGGCTAACTTAGGCAGAACACATTTGTACTGTATGCCTGAACAATAGTTAGGCATTACAGTTAAGGATCGCTTTTAGCAGTTGTCGATTCTGATTAACCCTTTTCTAGACTATCTAAGAACACAGTTTTTATGTTTTACATTATTTAATTTGCATTAAAGTATAAAGGCAGAGGCAGTGAGCGTTCTCTGAGCTCAGTGGCATGTAGACATATCATACAGACATGATTAGCCTTCAAAGTATATGCAACTTTCTGAAATGCAGACTAACACTTTACCCCTACTCGCTATACAATTTACACAGTAGCATGGGTTTTATTTCCAGAATAAACCACAAGTCTTCCTATTTGGCTGTCTTGAAGTAAGTAGTCAAAACTGAAGCCATGAAAGTGTACAAAAGTCAAAGAAAATAAATAGTTAACATAAATGGGCCTAAAATATATATTAAAACAGATACTATTGCAACTGGATGTCATTTAAGTAAATGCATTAAAGGTCATTTTGGTCACCATTTACTGAAAGACAAATTAATTCTACAGTAAATGGGAATTATATTTTTTTGAATTTATATAAATTCCTTAAAATCCTCAAGTTATTTCATTCTGTCGTGTCATAGTGTAAGGCAGATTTGCTTGTGTTATGCCACTACATAGGTAGGAGGTACTTAATTTCAAGAGATCATCAAAACTACCTGTATTTTGCTAGAATTAAAACTTTTCACCACCATTTTGACTCCCCAACATTCTGCAGAATGTTTCCAGCAGTGTCTGTTTTCAGTAGTGTCTGTTTATATAAGCTTTTAAATGTAGACAAATACAGTGCCCAATCCTGACCTACCCCTCAATTCTCAAAAGCATTACTGGACTGGATATATCCTGGTATGTTTAGAGATAGTCTGTTCAAATTTTCTGATAAATTACAGAGGATTTTTTCCTTAGGTAAAAGTTTTTTCATTAATTTTCTCTCTAGAGTATACAATTGGTACTTATGAAAAAAGGCAGTTCATGTATTTGCTCACTGCTAACCACTGAAAAGGCCTGAATGAAACCCACAGCATGGACCAACCAAATCTGCAGAGCTACAGAGCTAGAACCCAGACTTGAATCTAAATTTTCCAGTTGATATTTCATCTGTATAGCCCACTGAGCCAATTTAACACATGATGATTTTGCACACTAGGCCCATCATATCAAAATCAATTCACTCTTAAAAAATGCTTAGCTTTTTTAGTTTAAAAGAGCTCTTCATTCATGCTGGACATCTCTAAACCATCACCTATTTAACCTATACTGCTCATAAAATGAAATTTCTCTACTCCTGATAGTATTATTTTCTATTAATCAAGTCAGAAATTAGTTCCACACGCACAAGCAAATTGTTTTGCAGAGATCATCATGTTTCAAAATTTCCCACATTTCAGCTGTCAGATTTGGTTTTTTGTTTTAATATACCAAAAGACTGCATCACCATTAATAAAATGTTTGTATGCCTGCTGTAAGTCCCCCAAAACCCTGAAAAGAGTCATCAAGAATCCACAGAACACCAAAATCACTCAGCCTCAATTCATGAGTCTCTCATCATGAAAATGCACAGGAGACTCTCTGATAGCAATGAATATTGTCTATTGGCATATATAAACATAAATGACAGATGTCTCTCCCATTTCAAGAAGGAAGAAAAAAACAGAGGAAACATAAAAGAGTTATGCTTACTAGTGAAGAACATGTCCACTGTTTCCAACACTAAAGTAAAAATTAAACATTTTTCTTCTACCAAAAAAGTGTGTTTAACACTGCCAAAGTCAGCTTAGAAATCTGTACTGAGGCACTCCACTTGGAACTCATAGTGAGAAAGACACGTTTTTCACAAAAACAATTTCCCACAGTTGGTCCAGCCTGCCCCTCCAAACTTGCAATTTACAGCTTAATTAGTATTTTTTAAAACTATCTGTAAAAGGTGAAGATACCTATGTATTTTCTTTCTCCTTCCCTTTCTTTTGCATTGTTACATCTGAAATAAATAATTAAGAACATTTAAATGTAAATATATTATTAAATACTGGCAAACTTGTAGGAGCATACCCATATACGCAGCAACGGACTTCTGAAATTACTTAACTTCTAATCCTTAAAAAAGCAATGCATTAAAAACTATACAAGGGAAGCGCCCAAGGCTAGTTTAGAGGCTGACTGATGTCACTGAGACACATTACAAAATTAGAGGTTAAAAAATATGTAATAAAAATCGCATGCTTGATAAAAAAGTGTAATACTGTGACATGTAACTTCCAGAAGAAATATGGTATTCCACTGTATTTTTATAATGATCTCTGCTATTATGTTTTACTGAACTAACAGGAAAAAGAACTCTGTCTACTCAATTTCAGGTAGAACATTTTAGAAGCCCATAGTATTCAGAAAGAAACTCTATAAGCAAGAACATTTTGATTCTGTAACATCTTAATATTCATATATCTGTTCTCAGTTTTATATGCTTTACAACAATAGTTTGACAAAGAAACAGAGAGCACAACTACAAGTACCACTAAAGCATGGTGATTTACACAGTAGGTGGAAGTAAATTTGGAAGCCACGGAGAAGAGAGAAGTGAAAAGTTGGATGAAGATTTTAGGGCCTGGGTGGCCTGTAGTTGAAAGAGATGCACTTAAGTGCCCACCTGAGAGGGCGGGGCAGAGATGAAGCCTACTTATGTGCGCGCACACACTGACGGAAGCAGAACAAACAGTGAGCAGTGTACAGCCCTGATCTGCCCTTGATTTTTTAGGAGTTTCTTCTGGAAATCTGGTGAACAAAAGAACACAAGAATCAAAACTCTGTCTCCTTAGGTTTTACTGAGCACACTCCACACTGGCAAGCAACTGTATACAATGCTTTCAAAGGCATATTGCTGTGTGGGAGTGATGACTGAGTGCCCTCCAGGCACCTCAAATGCACTGCTGTCACTTCTAGTCACTACTCAGCAGGGCTAATGCCATACCTGTTATGACAAGAATCAGCCACTTAAAGGCACCACACCTCTGCCCCCACAACGCATACTTGGAAGAAGGTATGAGCTGCACACTAACGTTTTAGGTGTTGCCAAGGAGAAGCAATCTTTCCTATAAACACTGAAGAGGTGGGAAGCAAGAAATTTAATAAACTCAAAGGACAACTTCTTAGTTGAGTCCACATAATTGCTATTATTTTGTAGTAGTTCCCTTTGTGTATGGTCAGAGAAAGTAAAAGATTAAGATGCCATTTGACCAGGCTAAACCTGGTTTTAGTTGTCAGCCTAAACCTGCCATCTGGTGTCAAGATACAGCAGATCACATCCCAGATGTGATCTTTTAAACAAATGACATTTCTACCCCCTTCCTCTTTTTCTGTTGGGCAAGCAGAGAAAAAGGATCTATCAAAGATGCAAATTAGCAGAAGTTTATTTCTTAGGAGAGCA
>VZRE01011057.1:126681-151504 GCA_013396775.1 Cephalopterus ornatus | reverse complement strand
TGGAGCTTTGAGAAAGCTGATACTCCCTCTAAATTTTTACAGATGCTTCTAGTTTACCAGTTCATGACTGCACTACTAGGAAAGACTTCCTGCCACTAAACTGCTTGCTGGCATGTAAGCCGCATTTCAAAATCCCTGAAAAAAGTAAAGCCCTGTGCAGCTCACTTGCCTTATTCTTGAAGAAAAAAAAAAAAGTCTCCTGAAAAAACACAGTAAAACTCTTCACTCCTAACCTGTGAGACTAAAGCCCTTGGAAATATTTCCTTAAAATTGCAGCATATCTTGATTTTGAAACTCCCCACAAAAATGTTCATTAACATGAAGGTATTTGTGGAGGTGTTTGTGGTGTAAATTAGTACCATGACACATTAAATAAGTAGTGAGAATAATTCATCAACAGATACCTTGGTTTTTTGCCAAAATCTAGATATTTTTATTTATTTCCTACATGTTACATGCATAATCTTTCACTTGGTATTAGGAGATTTATACAGGAGATTCTTCCCTCTCCGCAATCTAGTACCCTACAGTCTTTTCCCTAAAGGGTGAGAACTCTCTTCGATGGTTTGTTGTTTTGGTTTGTTTTTAAATTACTTTTTATTTTGCTTCATTGATAATGGTTCTGGAGAGTTTTCTGAAGTTTGGAGCAGGTGACACTGCTCTGTTCTTAATCTTTAGTGCTTTAGTAATGTTAAGGCTAATGACGAGGGACACAAATCCCCTGATGGAAGTGAATGCATTCCAAGCTCCCCGACCCACTCAGAGCAGTAATCCCCTGCAGCTGGAACTTACTTACCACCATGCACAGCTAATACATTTTTTAAAAGCTAGTCACTAGTGACAAATGTAAACTGGACTCAACAGCTCTCATCTCCTATCCCCAATTTTCTCTCATAACCCTGAGACTTTCTATTTCAATGATGGATACGATCTGCCTTTTAAAGCTACCAAACTGAAGTTGTATAGCTCCACTCTAAGTGACTAGAAGGTTTTAAAAGCATCTTCAGCTGTCAGACTTGAGCAAAAACAAAAAAGGTCATTCTTTACACAAACATTTCACAACTGGGAAAACCATCTTGGTTGGCTTTATCACTACCACTCTGAACCCACTATTTATTTAGATGTTACATGCAAGCCATCTGTACAACACAATTACAGTATCTGCTTGATGCTATTAAGCTGCTTGCTGCTTTCTGTTGTCTTAATAAAACTCCTGCTTGACACAAGAATGAAATCCAAGACTGGGCTTCAGTTCTGCTGATGATATTCTGCTGTTAGTATAAGAGCAGTCTGAAGTTACAGCCTCACAGTACAAATTCTGTGTACTAAGGCATACTTCCATGAAGTTTTTCCTGGTTTACTGACTGCAGAGGACTACTCAAATTTACACGTGGGCAAACTACAGCAGAACCAATTTTTCTAGATATTCCTAGGAAGGGGAGGGGAGGACTGTTTTCAAGTAAGCATCCTCTTCTCACCAACTTCCATAGAATTCAACAGCTGAACAACTCAGCATAAAAGCACGCTCCAAAGAAAGCAGTGAAATGAAAAGGGAAAGCTGATATCTAAATATGAAGAAAAATATTAGATCACATGGAAAAAAGAAAAAAAATTCCAGTGATGACATAATTATCACAAAATATCCCTGACAGGAATGAAAACAGAAAGGGCTCGATGGCAGTAATTGTTTGATCTAGCTTTTTTTAAAAGTAAGGTATCATAGCATCTTATTTCTGGTTATTACATTTCCCAGATAACTGGCATTAATTACCATGATTTAAGTGGTTTAAGTGGTATTACCAATAGGACTTGGAAATAGCTACCAAAACAGTGACTACAATACTTACATTTCATTAGATTTAATTACTGCAAAGTTACATCTGGTGAGGGAAACATAACTGTACAACTATTCTCAGCATTCTACCTTGAGTTCAGTCTTTGCATATTACATACTTAAGTATCTAATTTAGGTTCTAAAATTCACTTCAGTTAATAATGTGTAACTAGCAGAAACATAAAAAGACAGTGACAAACAGGTCTCTATGAATTAAAATCAGGTCTAATTATGTGACCTTTCTGTGTCCCTTAGAGCCCTCCTGAGGGCAGGTATTTCAAGCAGCCTTAGTGACCAGTCTCAACAATAACCATGCAAATGGAATGTGTAAGATGGGGAAAAACTCCAGTACTAATTAAGAAAGCAGGAAATCACTTGCTTTATAATCAAAGTTTTGTTATATTTTCTTCTGTTTGTCACCGTCTGTCATATCTCCCTAATTTAAAAGGAATAAGACAGCCTCCAAATAATTAAACAAAAACCTCCATCTTTCTAGCTTTTACTTTGAATATAGCACCATGGGATTTCAACATAGTGCATGCAATTATAAATGCACACTCTTTTTTGCATATAGTTATGCTCAGAAATTAATCCAACACCAACAGAAGATTTAGAAATAGCCTGGACTGCCAACATGTTAATGATGGGTAAATGGTGCTTTATGGCAAGAATGTCCCCAGTGCCATGGGCACTGCTGTTTGTTAATATTACTACTGTTCAAAAAGTTGAACAGCACCAAATCTTTTTGAAGACTGCTTTCTAAATTTCTGGTAACATGTACTTACTTGTAACTCCTGTCATGATCTTAGATAACTTATTGTAATCCACATGTTCTCTTCAGTGTTACAGTGCTTACTAATCAAAAATAAAATCTGGTAAAAAATTCATCATAATGGAATTGAGCTAAGGCAACAATATTCTGTAAGTATGCAAAAAAAGGCAGTTCTTATCACATTAGAAAAATGAGATCAAAGTAAACTTGGACTTTTTTATTAACAAAATATAATTTAAAAATAGCATCCAGTGTTCTGGTTTAATCCACTGTAAAAGTGCTAAAGTAAACAAAATAGAAACTGTAACAAGTAAAAAAATGTAGGAAACCTTCTAAGAAAGCTCAAATGTAAGATTTTGTAGAACTCAACGAAAATAAACAAAGAAGTGTAAAAACCAGGCATGGCTCTGCAGAGTTCATGTGCTAGACTAGTGTTAGCTGACAAGAAAAACCTAAAAGCTATAAGTTTACCAGTGATCTCCTATATGTTTCTGAGTTTATGCAAACACTAAGAAGCAGATTTACAGTCAGTCTGAGAGCACAAAATGGAAATTCCTAGCCCTGTATGAAATACCACACCGCCACTGGCAGACCTTGTGTGAAATGAGCACTGTCTCTTTAAGCTCCAGGACCTGCTACACTTAAGCAGTCTGCGGCCAAGGAAAAGTTCTGAAGTTAAACTCTCAGGAGCAAACATTTTCTACTTGTGAAGTAAACTCTGTTGAAAGACAGCAGACTATGGTCCCACCAGTAAAAACAGGAAAGTTTTCAGCCAGTGACAGCTCTGCCTACAGACGAGTCAAAAAAAAAAAAAACTGTCACAGACTCACTTTATTAAACCATATGCTCATTGCCCTGTGAAGAAAGCAGGGTCACTAATTAGTTCATTCTGTGAAAGAAGCCCCTCCTGATCCCGTTGACTTTTGTCCCCCTGGTTAGCTCAAGCTATTTCTGTCATGCAACTTGAAAATCACTGGAGGGAAGAAGATTGCCATAACAACCGCTGAAATGATCTTGTGGAATGTGTCTAGTGGCACTGGAATAACCTGAATATGTGCTCCAGATGTGTCGGCTGTCACGGAAAAAGTAAACACATCTGATGGACAACGTATGACTGGATGGCCTCACAGTTGACTCCAGAGAGTTGGGATGGAGGGGAGGGAAAGGAAAGGAGGCAGGGAAATGGAGTCAAGGGCCAGGCAAGAGTCACCCTGTGGACCTGTGCAGCCTGGCAGGCTGAGAGGGGCGAGGACTGGGCTTGATTGTTCCATTTGTGTCCCTCCTGTGAGTGGCCTCTGTGGGACTGCTGTAGCCTCTGTGCATTTCTGTCTGGCACAGACTTGTGAGCTTTTGGGAGCAAACTGAAATACGAACTTCTAGGGGGAGGGGGAGAGGAAGAGGGGTTTCATGATGCTTGCTTCCTAAAGCTGGTGTGTCAATAGATGGTTTTATTTTTTTTAAGGCATTCTGCTTCTACATTCCCAGTCCCTCCTCACAGAAATAACTTGGCCTGTTGCCTTCACTATACTATAATGCAGTGCATTTTTCACGTTACTGAAAAAGGCAAGTCTGAAAATAAGTTGCATTTTAAAACCTTGAGCTTAACTTGTCTCCTCGACTCAGAGAGGTACCCGTTTTATCTACCTTTCTCAATATTGCTTCTAGTAAGTACGAAATAACATCCATTTACAACTATCAACAGTATGTACCTATATTTCTAATTAAAAAAAAAGGAACTTAAATAATTTTGGTTATGCTCAGGGTTTCCTTCCCACACGTTTAAAAAAAAAAAAAAAAAGGCAGTTAGCTGATCAACAGTTAAGAACATATATCTAAAGGGCAGTTTTTACTCTTTGAGCTTTAAGACCCAATCTAAAAAGCTGTAATTATCCTGAATATACAAAATCTGCAAGGAGAAACATGCACCTGTATGAGGCACTTATGAAGATACCACAAACTGTAAAATTGAATGCCTCGGTTGATGAAGCTGTGGCATTAGGAGACCAGTACATCACAGTACTAATCCATTGTTTTGCCCAATTTGATAGACCCAGGAGTAAATCCATATGCAAAATATCAAGAAAACTTGTCTTGAATTTTTTCTGTACAGTCAAGATTGGCTCAGGCCAAGACTTCAGACAGGAACACACACAACTTCTGCCTTTGGAAGAAGTACTCTGTGTTCAGGCACTCTGGGGCTGGATAAAGAAAACTTACAGCTGGGGCCAATTTCTGCTAAACTCAAGTGAAATTTAACATGTCATAGGAATTCCTCCATACATTCCATAATAAAAAGAGAGAGAAAATCTAAAAACAAAAATAAAAAATCTTACGTTAAAAATTTACAAACTTCAAAATACAGTCATAAATCCAAACGGTCTTTTAAAAAATAGTTATCTGTTTACTGAAAGTTTTAAAAATAAAAATTTAATAATTTTATAATCACGCCTCAATTATGAATTTCCAAAACCAGTGCATGTTGCCTGGTTCCTTATTGTTTTATTTATGTGGCTTCACAATCTCTCAGACAATCTAAATCTGGAAAAGAAAACCAAGTGTCAACCCCTCTTCCAAAAAACACATACCAGAAATTTTATTACAAACGTATAGGAAACAGAATACAGTTAATTAGAGATAACTGCACTTGCAAACAGCCTAACTTCAAACAATTTGCAGTGCTTGTTTGGTTAAAAATGAAGTGGGTTTCAAAACTTGACATTTTAATTAAATGTAGAGAGAAGATCACATGGTGGCACTTCTAAGATGGCTGACAGGAAGAGGTTCCAAAAGTTTCATCACTGCCTGTTTTTAGTGAGTTATCAGCAAATTTAGGAAAAGAAACATGACCAGTCAACAGTAATGAAAGTCCTGGTAGCCTAGCCTCAATAAACAGCAAATTAGTAAATCTTCAGCAAGGTTCCCTCTTTCCATATTTAGGCATGGTTTAATAGTACTACCCAGACAACCACAGAACTAATCATTTGGAAAGATGTATGTATGGCAAGAAGACAAAGTTGCATCACTGCTGATCTCGCCACATAATCTTCCACGCAAGGGGACCTCATTGGGAAACGACCGCTGACAGCCAAAAATTTGCCTTTCAGAGGAAACTCTTAGCCTTCCCAGCAAATACAGCAAAATATAACATTGCCAAGAAGGAAGCCAAACAATGTCAAAGAACACAGTCTTCTATCACTTAATAACTTATAAAATAATCTGATAAAAAACACCTAACTCCACTAGAATAAAAATTTTTAAAAAACTGTCTTAAGGCTTTTTTAGCCTAGTATGTCTACTGTTAAATTACAATCGCGTTAAAAAGACCTTAAGGACCTAGATACCATGCAACCCTAACGGGTTAGACTCCCACATTCTGTAAGATAGAAATGGAACACATCATTTTTTGAATCATCTAGAGTACTGGATACCAAGCATGGAATTTTTCTTCATTTAGGACCTACATTCACTACAACAATAAAATACTCTTAGTTACACCAAACAGTTCTGCTGCTTATAATCAGAGAATTCTTACGCTTGGTAGGAATATGGTTACACCTGGAGTGTCTACTCCAATGATTGACTGAACCAAGTCCTAAATGAGGACATGTATTGTTAAAAACCATACCTCCATAAACCTTGTTGCTTACACACATGCCTGGCTGTGAATGTATTCCAATACCAAAATGGTAACATGACAAAAACATCCATAATTTCTGGGGACAAATTCAGATTCTCTCCATGTTAATTGGTGTGGGCAACCAATCTGTAAATCACACAGGTTAAGGAATGACTCAGAAGAAGTTAAACAAAAAATCCCCAAACAACTCATATACACCGCCAGCGAAAAACAGCAACAATTCGTAAGTCCTCAGTCTCAAAAGTAAGAATAATGCAGAAGTAAAAATCAAAAAATCTTAATCGGAAAGAAAGTATTGTCATATTGCCTTATTCACCTGTGCTGATGTAGGTGTCAACGTGTTGGCAATGGGCAGACTGGAGGGGAGGCCTCTGTGAGAAAAGGCCAGGGGCTTCCCTATCTAATGGACCCAGTGCAAAACACAACTGAGTCCCTCAGCCAGAATGGTGGTGCCTCAGGGAAAACATTATTTAAGAGTGGGCAAAACACACTCAACAGGAAGAGTGGGAAGGAAAAACAGTGTGAACTCCAAGGTCAGAGAAGAAGGTTGAAAAGATGCTCAAGCTGCCAGATACCCTGGCAGATACCTTGAACTGCCAGTTCAAGGGGCCCGTGCTGGAACAGATGACAACACTACAGCCTGTGGAGGACCCCAGACCAGAACAGGTGGATAATCCTTGAAGGAACTGTTGCCTGTGGAAAGGCCAGACTGGAGATGACTTTTCCAAAAGGTCTGCAGTCCATGAAAGCATCCATGCTGGAACAGGGGAAAACTGTGAGGAGCAAGGAGCACCTTGAAGAGGAGCTCTTATGGACTGAACATAAACTCCCATTACTCATCCCCCTGCACTGCTTGTGGAGAATAGAGAAATCAGAAATGAAGAAGTAAGGGAGCAGCTGGGTGGGAGTTTGGCCCTTTGCCAATGTTAACTCATCAAATCAACAAATGTAATAACCATCTCATGGACTGAACAAAGGGCAAGGCTAGTGAGAGGTATCATTTTGCAACTGGGTTATTTAGTCCTTCCTAAGCAATCCACAGAACTCATCTATCTACACTCTATTGTTCTGACTGAGCACTTCTCAGTATCCTGCACAGTCATAATTGGCAATCATTTCTGCCTGTAATGAGCACTAGAAAAGTCTTTCAATTCGTGACATAGGATTAATATGAATGAAAGTTTCTGAGTAACTTTAAATCTGGACTTCCAGTCTCATACTACTACCTTACTTTATATTACATTTGAGCATGTTTTGGTAACCTTACTATCACCTTCTTAAAAAAACTGAGGTTTATTATTCAAAACCAATTTTTCTAAGGATTTTCACCTAATGGAAGGTAGTTTTCAGATAATGTTTAGAATACTTAGAAGAATTTCAGTTGCTTTGTACAAACATTTTGGAGACAACTTACTTTTTTCTTCTCTTCATTTTTGGCACGCATGCATGTACCATTCAAAACAATCATAAAGATGGATTAATTCAAAGTTCAGTTGGAACAATGTAAGAGAAATCAAACACCTATTTAAATTAAGAATTCAGAAGAAGCACTTGAGCACGCAGAGGGGCTCAAGACAACAAAAATGCTCCTAAACTAAGACTCCATCTGTTGCAGGAAATATTTCCACATAGCGAAACCACAGTCATAGCTAGTAGACGTATGCGTTCTTACAACAATGTCAATTAGATCAAGCAGGAAGCTGGTCTGATAAGTTTGTGTGCTACTTTTTTCACATGGGATACAATTCAAAAAGTAATATTCATCTGACATCTGAGAAAAAGTGGACATGTCCAGACCAGGCATTACTGAAAAGAGAGGATCATAAAGCACAAGAAGCCTATGCAAGTTCTAAGAAGGTACCTCATACACAGAATGGCTTGGTAAAGTTCTAAGGAGAGATACAAATCTCTGTTGAAGTCTGGGAGAGAAATCTGTATTCATATTAATGCACTAACACAAACTCTGCCATGATACTGTATTTTACAGTATTTTATATTGATTTAGGAGCAATATTAAGGACTGTTGGACTATTTAGTTGTTGGACTGCTTTTTTTTCATTCATTCTGACTTGAACTTTATTCCTCTACTCAAACCACGGAAGACATTTGCTCCTGCCTACACCTGCTGAATTTACTATGGTTCATTTACCACTGATACAAATATCAATGCGTCAGGAAAGCACTTTTTCATTTAAAATAAATCCATTAGATGTTTCATGTCACTAATTTGGTTTGTTCCTGCTGTCTCTTGCTTACAGACACCTGAAGTTTGCTCATCTCTCTCTCACAGCTCATCGTTGCTCTCAGGGGATGCAGCTGGAGTT
Source organism: Cephalopterus ornatus (assembly GCA_013396775.1). NCBI lineage: Eukaryota > Metazoa > Chordata > Aves > Passeriformes > Cotingidae > Cephalopterus > Cephalopterus ornatus. The sequence goes on along the minus strand of VZRE01011057.1, from coordinate 142,937 downwards.
CAAGCACTCTGAAATACTAAATATGAACAGGACATATTGTAGTCCTCTGCAGATCTTCAGAGTAAGTCTGATCACTCATGGAACCAGATGTTTTGTTATCTCCAAATTAGGCACAGACTTGATTTCACACAGGGAAACGGCTTCATTCCACTATCTATCATGTTTTTGGAATCCTTTCTTTCCAGCCCAGACAGCACCAATCATGTTTCCAACTCACTTCACAACTGAATTTTTATTAGTGTATCATAGGTCTAGCAGGCATTTTTGAGAATAGGAAAGGGGAACTAGTATTAATGGAGAGGATCAGACCCATGCTCACCCCTTGAGAGACTACTGATTAGGTACTGATACGCATGGAATAATACACAGCACATTTACAAAAGCATAACTTACCTGTGTATGATACTGGATAAAAATCTATGCTTTTAGCCTCAACAAAGCTCTTAAAAAATGAGGGCAATACAGCTGAGATCCTAGAAAACCCAAAAAGTTACATTCAGTAACTGTTTCAGACAAGTGTTCCTCCAAGTCCTGGATAGTGGTTCTTTCAACCCTTTTAAACACACTAGGCACCTAAATCATGCCAATTAGAACTCTTCATTTACATGGGATTGTTTCCTCTTGGTACAATGAAAACCACATGATGGGGGTCTAATTTGATGGGGTTTGTTTTTAGTGATTTTTGCACAACAAAAGTCATTTAACTTTGTGGAGCTTAAAAATGCTCTCTGTCTTCCCAAGAAGCACAACTGAATAATACACTGCATACTATCAAAAGACAACAATACCGCCATACACATAGGTCTTTGAGTCTGTCCATCCAGTTTTTCAGGGGTTTTTTCATGTACAATAGAAGCAGATATATGCTATCACATTTATACACAGTAAATACACATTATTTTAAGTAAGATGCCATCAAACAGGATGTTTCAATGTCTTACTACTTTTTTGTACGTTATAAAACATTCAAAAAAACTAATAATCTTGCTTTAAAAATTGCATCAATGAAGAAAGTAAAGCCTAAAGCACTACAAGTCTCTTTCTAAACATATGCAGACATAAAAGTTTTCTCTGTGTATATCAAAAGTTGTTCAGAAGCTTAAAACTGAGACAATGGATAACAGAGAAACCAGCAACAAACTGAATAAGTAGAAGTAAAACACATCTGTATTTTTGTTTGTACCAGGAACAAGTTTTGTAAGAGCAGTGCTGCAGAACCTCCTTTGGTGCTTCTAGCTCTTAGCTCCAGAACTAAGACAAGGAATAGGGCCACAACTCAAAAGACAATCCCATTTCTCCTAGTTGAATCCATTGCTTATACACGCTTACCTCAAAAGCAAACCATGTCTGTGCAAATTAAACTGAGAGTTTTTTTCCACAGAGGATTTTGCCTCACTCTCGCCTCAGAAAAGGTACTGTAGAAGAAATGACAATTACTGCACTGCTTACTAAATTATCACTGAAGTAGCTAAAAGAAGGGAAAACTTCTTGTATTTTTATTATTGTAATAATGGATATTATCAACTACTTGGTTTTATAATTTAATTTGAGTAACCTACCAATGATAGAGGTCTACCACATGAACAATGACAAAATACTTCTGGTATTCTTGTTCAGCTACATGTTACAGACAACAACAGGCAGTGTTTCTCTACTTATTTTAGAGAGTTTATCAGTTTTATGTTCCTGTCAGCTAGAATTAGTTTACTGACACAGTGGTTTCTGTTATTGTCAAATAATATTTATTCTATCAATACTGCTACCAATTGTCTCATTCTTTCATTCTAATTCTCTATACAGAAACCTTGAAGTACATTAATTATCAGGACTTACAAACCTCTCTCAGATTTGTGGGCAAGCAGGAATCACTTTCAGGCAAGAGTCATTCATTTTTAAGAAATCTGGAGCTTGTACTTTGAATTTTAGCCCCTGTGGCATGACAAGCCTCTCAAACACAGAATGAATGGAAGTGAAGCAGAATCTACCTGACCCTTCAAACTGGTAGCTCCATGGCCCTCTGCTACCACTACTGCTTCTAGTTTTGTCTTCATGGACAAGATTTCTGTGACCCGAAGTGAAAACTCCCATGTCAGTTCCTCACTGCTACTGTTCTGAAAACCTTGAAATAGTTTCTAGAAGAAAGACAGACTTAAAAATCAGAGGCTTAGGGAGAAGAAGAACACCATAAATATCTCACTTGCCTGAAAGAAAGCTAAACCAGTCACATTCAAAGTGACTGAAGGATAGCGTCAAAACTGTCTTCTTCCGTTACAGAAAACAGAGGGAAAAAAATATACCAGTGAGGAGAAGAATGAACGATAGATATAGGAGATTAATTCCTCAGACTGTGATTTAGGAAAATATGCAGCATCCCTTCTTCCCCAGTGGCTTAAGGAAGATGTCTGTGTTTCTCAAATAACTCTACCTCCAATTTTCACATCACTGGACTAGCTGGTTTAATTTCCTGTTAAGTGTTTCAAATTCATGTGTGAGTACAGAGTTGTAAAAACAGAAAAGAAAGAAAGATAATAAAATTACTTAAGTTTAAACAAGATAAATATTTTTAAAAGCCCACCAAAATCCTGTATATAAAGTGTGCTCTGTTATGTTGGTAAATAATCCTTTATTTTTCTGAAGAAATTAGGATACTAGATTTTTGCATATCTTTGAAAAAGAAAACTGAAGTTTAAAAATCACTGAAAGATCTTACATTAATCTTACAAACTAATCTTTCTTTGCAAGCAGTATTCAGTTCTGAAACCATATAAAACTGGAATGTTGGACAGCATTTTACTTTCCCTGGTCAGACTGACCCAGTCTTCTCCTTCCCTGAGCCCTCCTAAGAAATGCCAGCTGTGGAGGGGAAAGTAGAAGACAAAATTGTCTGACAAGACATTGGAACTGTTTAAAAAAAACAAACAAACAAACAAAAAACCATTCTGTTGTCAAAAACTTTAAAAGGAAGTGATTTAATGTACATTAATTTTAAAAATGCCACAAAGTAACAAACTTATTTGACAAAATCATGCTGCTTTCTTGACACAGAACTAATAGATAACACAGAACGTTACATAACCAGTAAGTTATCTAAGAAACCTTGTGATTAGAAAAGAAAAAATACCTCTCACGTACTGAGACAACCACTTATTTCCTTATCAAACAAATAAAAATTTCTGCTCCCCTGTAAAGACATCATCATTATAATAAATATAGCCATTATTTTTCTAGTTTGCTTAAAAAAATTAAATATGCACATTGGAGAAATCCAACCACTAATGTGGTTTTAGTAAAGCAATGATACATACTCTTATCAAAGTAACAGTTTTTAACACACAGCAAGTGGCCATGCAACTCCCATGGAACTCCCATAAAGATGTGGTCTCATAAGTCAACAAAGACCAAAACTAGAACACAGCCTGACAATGCTGTAATCTATTGGTAATATTAAATGCTCAGTCCTAAGACTTTAATTGCAACAAGACGTGAAGCTCTGAGACTTAAGACTGGCAGTCTTTTTCAGCAGGCATGGACAAGGAGCACACATTTTATACATGCTGGTGTGTATAAGTCATTGTTTGCTAGCCTAGCTGTAAGCATGCAAAGCAGAACTTTACACATAACTGCAGGACCTCTCCTTTCTCTCTGTGTACCTAGGAAAATTTATGGATACACAAAGGCATATATATGTATATATACACTCACAAAACACAAGTAAAGGATGCAAAGATGAAAGGAGACTTTTCCCTCTAATTTCCATGCTTTTTTTACTGATAAAAATGCCAGTCTCTTGCTCCATTTTCTTTTCCTTTTGTTAAAAGTAAGGAACTGAAAACAGCATTGCAGCCAAGCAGAACTTAGCCAGGCACTACAGACAGACACATTTTTGGGAAGTTCCGAACCACCAAACAAAATTTGCCAAAAGACAGCATGGCAACAAGAGGCCCTCATCTGAAGTGGAAACAACAGACACTTCAGAACACTGTGATTAAAAAAAAGTAGGTTATAATTACTATGCATGCAAAACTACAGTTCAAAAACACCCTTTCCCCAGGTTTAAAACAAACACACACAGATGTCAAGAAACAACCATGAGATGATACACTTAAAATAGTAATATCTGTTTACAAATTCAAGTTGCTGCTTGGTGGAAACTTGATTTCTATAACATGTCCCCAAGATACAATCTAATACTAAAACTTATCCTGCGGTAGGTCTACTTTCCAATTACTAGAAGTAAGCATACAAGGTATATAATTAGTTATGACACTGGGACAGGCATACATGTTTCAACACAGACAGAGCTCTGAACAAACTTTTTGGCAGTATATGACAGAAGATTTAAATTGAAAGCTCAAAGGCAGGGTATACTGTATTATAGAAAAAAAATAAACCACCCTGTAACTTAAAAAGTTCTCACACCAAATGATTTTTAAAGGTATGAGCATATTCAGCTGAAACACCCTTCATAAGCTGGAGAGAAAAAAATATTGCCCTGAAGCACCAAAATGGGCTGGCTATATTACAAATTAAGAAAAAGAAACTCAATCCTTTGAATGGTTTCTTTTCTTTCAGTGAAAGGGTGTAATTCTTCCCTAAAGACTATATTATGACAAAACATTTATATAAATCAAAGAAGATTTCTTTAATGACTATGGGCATAGGATCTTAAATCTGGGATGAAACACCAAATTCTATCAATTCTAAAATAAATTAGGCAAGGATTATACAAGTAGTACTTATCTTGGCATTAAAAAAAAAAAAAGGGAAGAAAAGAGGACATTACTGTCAAAGACATTATCAACATGCTTTCAACCGGCAGTCCCTGGGAGGGCCTTTAGGACTAACTTCAGAATAAGTGAACTCTGAGCAGTTCAATTAGGTATCCAGTTTCTACATGTTTTCATTTAAGAAACCAACAAGACACCAAATGAGATATAATGGTCATGTCCATATGGATTCATCTTATGGATGTCTTGTCTCATTCTACAGAAAGAATTAGACTTCAACTAGTTTAAGTAAGCTTCCTCAAATGTTTGAAAGGCTTCTTCTTACTCTGCCATCTTCCCTACAAAGAAGTACTATAAATGTCATTTTTTGAATGGGATCCCATGAGTGCAGTTTTCTGTACCAGGAAACACTGAACCTATCTCTGTAAACGAAATTCAAAATACATAAATTTGTGAGGCAGACATCTTAGAAAGTACACCTTAAGCTAAAACGATCATAATTGATGGGCTTTACCTGGCTGGAACTCATGAAGCTAATATTTGCGTAAGACAGAGCAGAAATTTTTTCAAGTTTTCAAGTGTTTAGAAAACAGTTTACCATATTCTCAATACACAAACCAACCAGGTACTTCAATTTTGGTAGTATCTTCTAAAGGTTAAGAGCATAACATCTTTAATTTCACACTCTTAGACAAACTTCAAACAAAAAATATACATTGCCTTTCCAAAATTAATATAGTAATGCTACCTCGATTAGCTTAGCTAACATTACTTAAGAGAGATGATGTAGCATTGTTGGCAGAAATACTTCTTCTGTCAGCACACACCATGTCCTATCTAAACAAAATCTGACAATAACTCTTTTTTCCCTGTTTCAGATACTTAAAACAACACACAGCCCTCACTGAATATTTGGAAATAATGTGCCTGTGATGTCACACAATATGTTCGTACGAGGAAAGAAACAAAATTTTCAGAGACAGGGCTTCCCCTGAAGAACACACAGCACCAGATGCTATTGCTTCTGAAGCTGAAGGAGTTAAGCATTTGTTCGTTGATTACAACTGTGGTAACAGGGCTAACACGGCACTTGTGATTAAACCATGTAAGTCTTTCTCAGTTAAAAAAAGTACCTTTAACACCAGCCCAGGAGCAGTCTTAACAACCTGTGTAGTCGCTGGTGGGCCACAATCAGCATTACTTCAGTTCATGGGTATAGCAAGAAGAAAAATAACCTAATCCTGGGGAAGAAAGAAACAAATTTGACAGCATCTGGGTACACCCCAAAAGTATCAACGTGTGTTAGCCTTGTCAAAATTGTGCCTGCCTCAGCAACTACAAGTTTACTTCTTAGTCTTATAAAACAAACAGTACTTTTTGAAAACTGGCTTCCTCTCAAGAGAAAGACTTCATCTTGCATACTTGGTGGGCATTGGTGATGCATGCAAAAGGCACTGGTGCATTTCAAGTGCTGTAAATAAGTAATGGCATAATGCTAGTATGAATAAGTACAAAGACAGTACAATTCAGTGCACTCCAGAATTACAGTCCACCTGAGAAAAAACAAATAATAATATAGAGCATTGCACTGAACAACCTGACCAAGTTTTTGCTAAGAGAGGCTGGACCAGATGATCCTTGGGATCCCTTTCAACAGGGTAATCTGTGACTATAAAGTTTATGCATAGATTTTGCTCTATTTAAGAGAAACTTGTATTTTCCAAACATTACAGTATACATTATTACCCATATTTTCTTACTTCACAGTCAAGATATGAGTACATGGTACAGCCAATAATATTATGCAGGCCATACATTTACTGATACGTATTCAGCTGTAAGCTTTTTAACTCTGCAACTATCACTTATAATAAAACTGACCCCTCTCTTTCAGTTCTTAGAAGTTGCTACGCTAGGATGACTGAACTTCTTTTCCAGACAATGTTTTTTCCTCAGTTCTATGAGTTTTTGCATAACTAGCATAGTGACTCAGATACTATTCATGGAGTGCCTGTCTTTAGCATGACATTAAAAAAGCCTCTTGAACATATACCTTGATATATCATGATTCAAGTTCCCATGATCTCTTCAGAGCAAAGTGTTAATACCAAGGCCCTACCATTTTCCAGCTCTGGTAATTACAACTGGACATTAAACTCATGAAAGCCAAAGGCAAAACACCCATTAATTATGAGAAAACAGTTACACAAAGAAGGACCCATCACGTGATCAGGATACAGACTCACAGTGTATGAGTTAGCTTGCAGCACCTCACGCAGATTTACCAACACTGAAACTGAAGTAAACTACCTATGATCAGGACAGTACAAATCAGCTGACAAGCTTCCACTTCCTACTGAGGGTTACCTTGCAGCAACAGTCTTCAGTAGGTATGCTCACAAGAACTAGTAACTGAGAAAAGCAAAAGATTTCAAATCAATGTGACATCTGGTACTGACTGCTTTGATGAGGGAGAATCTGTTCCATCAGCTCACTCTAAATAAACTGCAAATGAAGTTTGTTCACTCCATCCTGAACTGTCATATATATGCCATGTTTCTGTGTAAGTAAGGTACTAGAACACTCTCTGGCTTAGGCCTATAATTCAAGTTTGTAACACATTGTCTTGACATCTTGTGATGAAATTTCAATATGCTAGATAACAGAGATTTTTAAGTACCAGAGGCCAGCAATGAGTACAGCACAAACCATCTAACAAAACACCCAGTACTTCCACTGAAACTATCTAATACCTCAAAGGCACCAACTTCTACCTTGCCTGAAACTGAGTTAAACAACACCTATGTCTCTTTGCATGGAACTCAACAATTCTGCATCTCTATCACAGTGACTGGCAATACTGCAATTACATGTAGTAAAAGAAGTAATCTGCTAAGTAGCGTGACTTAATTTCAGCTGAGCTTCCATTAATCTTTACATAATTTACGAACTACTTCTATGCTTTTTCCCACTGTAGCACCACATTTTGTCAACACCTATTATTTCACATTATTTTATGTGTAGCCTTGGTTATAAACACTTATTTTCCCAAGGCTATCTTAGTAGGAACAACAGGTTCCTAAAATCTTCACAGTCTTGTAGGTTTTTCACAGAAATACAGAGATACTTTCTACAACATAACAATTACTAAACATATACATTATGAAAACATTCCCATGATAATATAATCAAAATATACTTCAATGTATATTTATAACAGCAATAGAACCCAACATAAAAGGATTGAAGATCCTCTTTTGCAACCCAATGAAATGCCAGACCATTTTTGTCACTTTTATTATGTATGACAAAAGACATAATGCTGTGCTTTTTACGCAATATTGCCATCATAAATGGAGGTCATCAGACTTCTTAAAGGAGAGATTATCCCTAATTGAGGCAAAAATTTACAGGGGTTCTCCTACGAATTCTCTTCTACACTTTTTTTCCAAAGAAAATATACACAAGAGCTGGCCCTTCACAGAATTAGAGAGATATCAGAGGTTGCTAGCAGGTCTCATTATCATTACTGTAATATATTTATAAGACACAGGTTCACAATACTGGCATTGGTTTAAGTAATGTTTATGGCAACTTATTCAAATCACAGAATAAGATAAATTAGTATCTCAAAGGAAACTCAGTGCATTGTATGAGAATGTTGAGAAAGAGATTTTATAATATACAGAACAGATAAGAGAGTTGAAGAACAACAAAGATAAAGTAAGAAATGCAAAACTCGAAACAGAAACCAGTATTTGCTAAAATGTACTCCTAAGATTAAAGGGAGGTAAAGTATTTGGTTTCCCTTTCAGCAGTGCACTAATTTTCACAGCCACCTTTTAGAATTGATCTATGTCTTACTTTCACTCAAGAACTAGAACTGCTCAAAAAGCCTTCTTGGTAGCAAAAATTCCAGTTCAGAAAAAACATTATACATATATATAGATAGATACATATATTCATATGCACGTATATCACAGAACTAGAATTACAGAATGGGTAAGGTTGGAAGGGATAATAGCGGGCCGTCCAGTTCAATTTCTCTGCTTAAGTAGGGTCATAGCAGAGCACATGGCACAGGACTGTGTCCAGATGGTTCCTGAATATCTCCAGTGAGGGAGACTTCCACAGTCTCTCTGGACAATCTGTTCCAGCACATGGTCAACTTTACAGTAAAGAAGTTCTTCCTCATGTTCCTGTGCATCAGTTTCTGCCCACTGCCTCTCGTCCTATTGCTCAATACCACTGAGAAGAGCCTGGCTCCATCCTCTTGACACCCTCTCATCAGGTACTTATAGACATTGATGAGGTTTCCTCTCAGTTGTCTCTTCTTGAAGCTGAAAAGGCCCAGCTCTCTCAGCCTTTCCTCACAAGAGAGATGCTTCAGTCCCCTAATCATCTCTGCAGCCCTCCTCTGTACTCACTCCAGAAGCTCTGTATCTCTCTTGTAGTGGGGAGCTAAGAACTGGTCAGGTAGCCTCACTAGGGCTGAGTTGAGGAGGATACCTGAATGGTGTATGTACGTACTGTGTAGCGATGGGATGAGTAAGGCGAAGGTGGAGTTCAACTTGGCAAGGGACGTAAAGAAACACAACAAGGGCTTCTACAGCTATGTTAACCAGAAGCAGAAGATCAAAAAAGGCATACCACGCTCCCCTCACCCCACTTTCAGCCCCCACCCCACCCAAAGAAAAAAAGGCTGGAAAGCTGGTAACAACAGATGAAGAGAAGGCTGAGGTACTCACCAACTTTTTTTGCCTTAGACTTCAATGGCAACCTCTCTCCACACACCTCTAGAGTGGACAGACCTCACACCAGGGACTGGGGAAGGAAAGTCCTTCCCACTGTAAGAGAAGGTCAGGTTTTCGACCATCGGAGGAACCTGATCATACGTAATTCTATAGGACCTGATGGGATGCATCCCAGAGTCCTGAGGAAACTGGTTTATGTAATTGACAAAGCACTCTTCATGACACTCAAAAAGTCATGACAGTCAAGGGAAATCCCACCTGACTGGAAAAAGGGTAAGACAGAACCCATCTTGATAAGCGTAGAAAGGAGAAAACTGAGCTACTGACCTTGCAGCCTCCCCTCCCTGCTGTTCCATGAGATCATGGAACAGACCCTTCTAAAAACTGTGCTAAGGCACATGGAGGACCAGGAAGTGATTCAAGACAACCTAGAGAAAATCTTGCCTGACCAACTTAATGGCCTTCTATGATGCAATGATTAAATCAGTGGACAAAGGATGGGCTATGGATGTCATCTGCCTGGACTTACATAAGGCCTTTGACACAGTTCCCCACAATATTCTCTCTAAACTGAAGAGCTATGGATTTGATGGATAGACTATTTGGTGGATGAGGAATCGGTTGGATGGTCGCATCCAGAGGGTAGTGGTCAACAGTTCAATGTCCACCCAGATATCAGTGACAAGTGGTGTCCCTCATGGGTCCGTATTGAGACTAGTGGTCTTCATCAATGGCACAGACAGGAGATGGAGTGCACTTTAAGCAAGTCTGCAGATGACACCAAGATCACTGGTAAGACTGACTCACCTGAAGCACAGGATGCCATCCAGAAGGACCTGGACAAACTTGAGAAATGGGCCCATGGGAACTTCATGAGGTCAGGTGCAAGGTGCTGCACCAGGGCCAGGGCAACCACCACCACCTATACAGGCTGAGGAATTAATGCAAGAGAGCAGCTTGTACAGAGTAACTTGGGGGACCTGAATGGATGAAAGGCTGGGCATGACCCACCAATGTGCACTTGCAGTCCAGAAAGCCAATTGTGTCCTGGGCTGCATCAAGAGCAGCATGGCCAGCAGATCAAGGGAGGCGCTTCTGCTCCTCTACTCTGCTCTGGTGAGAGTCCACCTGGCGTACTTCATCCAGCTCTGGGATCTCTGGCACAGAAAAGACACTGACCTGTTTGAGCAAGTCCAGAGGAGGCCACCAAGTTCATTATAGGGATGGAGCACCCCTCCTTTGCGTAAAGGCTGACAAAATTGGGATTGTTCAGCCTGGGAAAGAGGTGACTTTGGGGTGACCTAATGGCAGCCTTCCAGCACCTGATGAGAGTCTACATGGACGATGAAGAGAGTCTTTTAACAAGGGAATGTAGTGGGCGAGTGGCTTCAAACTGAAATACAGTAGGTTTAGATCAGGTATTAGGAGAAATATGAGTGGTGAGGCACTGGAAAAGGTTGTCCAGGCAAACTCTGGATGTTCCACCCCTGAAAGTGTTCAAGGCCAGGTTGGATGGGATTTTGAGCAGCCTGGTCTAGTGGAAGGTGTCCCTGCCCATGGTTGGGAGCATTGGAATCAGATCATCTTTAGGGTGCCTTCCAATTCAAACCATTCTATGATTCTGTGATTTTGCTTGTTACAAGGCCAAATTTGTGCTTCTTTGTTATAAACTTATCACTACAACAGCAAAAACAATCCTGAAAACTGATTCGATTTGAAACTGAAGATGAATAGTTGCATCCCTCATACCCTTGAGGCTTAAATTTATAAATGTGAGGAGAAAAGCAGTTCTTTTGACTCCACCACTCAGCAAGTTTCTCTCTTGAAACCAACTAATCTATTGTGATTAGATTCTTCATGGGTCTAGCAACAGCTACGTGAGAAGAGTGATTTTTTTGATCCTCCATGTTTAACAATGGGAAGACACTAACTGCCTGTATGTTCCACAGGTTTATCTATCATACTTACAGATCCTTTGTAGAGCATAGAGATTTCCAAATGCTTCACAGAACTCACAAACTCATCTCACCATACCACCCACACCTGTGAACCATTTATTAGGAAAAAGACTACGAAATTCCACATACAAGTAACATGAGAGAACAGGAAAGTTGTGCAGAGTTGGAAAGAGGCAAGCCTCTTGCCCTGCTGCTAGTGTGACTAGAGATAGAAGCCTTTTGAAGTTCTTCCAACATTGTACTATCAGCCTCACCCACCTCCTTCTCTGCTATCACCAGCATCACAGAGCCTTTTCACCTCTTATTTTTAGAAGACTACTACTAGAGTATTCAAAAAGGCTATCAATCAGCAGATGGTGAACAGTTTCTTGCCATTTTCTGACCTCCAAACCAAGCCATGAAGAACCAAGTAGCACAAATCCTTCAAAAATATCAGCTGATAAGTGAAATTCACCACTGATATGCAAACTAGTACAAGTAACGCACGCATAAGGGGAAATAGAGAAAACTGTAAGTTACCAAAGGCAAAAGTTCCAAAGGCAAAAGTTAAAAAAACCCGCACAATTTAAGTAACGGAATAGAAATCTTTAAATCACACATCACTGTTTTGCTATTGCTTCCTGTTTCTACTTAACTTCCTTGCTGTCTTAGTACATGAATTATATCAGCTTAAACTTAAATTCACTCAGAAGCCTTAAGTTACATACGCAATTTCACACACTGCCTTTTAATATTTGCACCAAGGTGTGAAGAAAATTTTAATGCCAGTTTGTATACTGAAAAACATATATTACTACGCCTCTTCACATTGCTTATATAATGACTTAGACAACTGGCTTGTAGCATCATTTATTTTGATCAGGCATATTTTATGCGCCATCAGAAACAAGGTACCTTCAAAACCCAGCTCAAAATACAGCTGCTAACTGAAATACAGTCATGGCATAGCACAGAGGAAAAGTTAAAAGTTGTCACTATTATTTATGTAATATTTACACTTTTTTTCTGATTCTTAGCACCTTTAGCAGAACAACAAAACATTTTCCATCATGCTCTCTAGGATTCTGCACAGAATCTCATTCTGGAGAGTTAAGCATTATCAGTAGACTTTTAAAAGCATATAATTGGTATCAGAACAATATAAAAGCACTGCCCAACTGCACCGTAGACTATAAATTACTGTATATAATAATAATAACTCTTCAAACATACAGATGGGATATATGTCCATTTGCTAGTACTTGGAATATACCCATAACTTCACAGCGAGATGAATAACAAAATCATCCTTTAATAAAATTGGCACACTGCCACAACAACGCCAGTGGAGTTAGACCAGTAAGAGTTTATCAAAACAACTACAAAAGTAATTACTTAGCAATGAAAATTGACATGTCTTAACAATAAAAAGGAAAAAAGCACTTTCAGGAAAATATTTCCCTTAGTTAAAAAATGGCACTGATCAGGAATTCCAAATTAATTTACCTGAAATTTATTGAACCTCAATTCAACTTCAAACAAGTTTTATTGCAAAAAATCACCAGGCTAGTTGCAGTAAAGAAAACTGGTTCATCATGCTGAGCACATCTTTCTAAATGTCAAATGCTACATTTCAAGAAGAAAATTTATTTGATTCCTAAGTGGCCCTTTCATCTTTGATTTGGAAACCATGTAGTAAGTTTTAGACTCATCAAAGCTAATATCAGTCTAGTAATGAAAGGATGTTTTAAACTAAGGGTACTTGTTCCAGCTCATGTCTGAAGATTTTGTTCCCTTAAATATTTGTCTAATTCAAATAAAAAAACCCTAACAGCTTCTCTTTTAATTTGAGGTAAGCAGAATTCAGCATCAGCATTACAAATGTTTCCAGTGTTTGAACAAGAAAAATAAAAAGATTACTTTTGCTGAATTTTCTCTTAAACACATTTTTCTTTGGATGCACTTGTTCCTACAATCAGCTACTATACTGCTGGTCACTCTGGATTCTATGTTATGAATTAAAGCAAAAGGTGCAGCCACGCTTCACTTCTTTAACATCAGAAAGGTAAAGAAGATCTAAAAAGCACAAAATTCCTATTAATAAATTATGACCCCTCATACTTTCTGATGATATCAATCTAAACAGCTGAAATAAGGAAGTTATAAGAATTTTCCTGTTGCCCACTAGATTTATAATCTTTAAAATCCTCTTAGCGTGCCATATGGAAAGTTCAAAGGAGGTGACTAGATTTTATTCAACAGTTTCATAAAACTTTAACTCCACTGATTTCAATGGCTTTACTCCCACTTTCAACCTTGCCAAAAAACAGGACCAACTTGAGACCCTTATGCTTTAGGGAGAACTGAGGGGAATTATTAAATCATAATCTAGCTATAAATCTATAGATCTAATTTTTTTTTTACAAAAATCTCCTTACAAAATTCATACAAAGTTGTGTATCACACTGGTATAATACTACTAATAAAAATGTAACTAAAATGCATTCTAAAAGGTCAACTATACAGAGGTCGGGAATATGCATGTATTTTTTTATTGTTGCAAAAACTGAGACCTCAGAGTTCAGCTGGATATGGTTAATAGTCTAGGTAAGATGAGCTTCAGGGAAGTTCAGAAACAAAATGTATTCACTGGATTAAATGGACGATGTGCCTCATCAGAATGAGAAAGTAGTGTCACAACTAATAATTTTGGCTTTTTAAGCAGTAAGTGCAGAATAAACTACTCGGATACATCCAGATATTCTCAGCCAAATTTATGCCTCAGAAAGGACTACGACAATCAAGGGTGAATTTGAAGTTTTACTAGCAGGAATATTTCAAAATGCATTGCAATTTATATTTGTTTTTTTTTGTTTTCAAGTAATGTGAAAGATTTCCAGATGATGATCCAAAAATGAGTAAACAGAAGCAACAGTGATGAAGCATATTATGGGGAATACTTCAAGTATACTTTAGCTTGACAACTTAAAAGTGAAAAACAATACATTTCTAAGTCATAGAAAACATTTTTCCCTTGTAAATGGCACTTAAATGAAACTAACATGATTGACAAGTACCTCACAAGCAAGCCTTGGCAGCACTTAATGAGACTCCATCTCTTTGCCGTTTTAAGCGAAATTCCTTCACAACTGTTTGTCTTTGCAATAACTCCTACAAAGCTCATTAGTGCCAGCCTTGGTTTATCCCCCATGTTGTGCATTTATCCCTGGGATGCATTATCAACATGTGGCACATGTCCCTGACATGCACAGAAGAGTTGCACCCCAGGATAGCAGCATGCATGACAATAGTGTTGACTCTTACTCCTTTATGGTTGCTGGGATGTAACCGAGAAATCTAATAACTGTGACAGTGGGCCTTTAGGTTTCTCCTTGCCTTTCCAGACAGTGAAGCTTCACAGACACTAATGAAAGGTTAAATGAATAGGAATAGCTGACAAGAGGTACAATAAAGAAGGGACTTGGTAATCCACAGACACAGAGCAGAGATCCTTGGCTCAAGCAGAGAAAGGACAGCACATCGTCAAGTCACAATATTTAAAACAGCTTGCTATACACAGAGGCTTTTGTGTCTGGGTACATGTCTGGCTTTGGAAGAAAAAAAAGATACTGAAAAGAAATTTCAGCATGGGGCACTTCGGCAAATGTCAGGTCACAGAAAGGGAAAAATGTTTTCTGTTTGCTTTTACATCTTTGTATTCAACAGTAAAGAGCATTGACTAAGAACACAAATACAAGTTTCAAAATAATACATATTTGACAAATATGATAAAGTTGCAACATTGATTCAGTATGATTCCATCTGACAGCATGACGGGTGTTGTACATATACCCAGCTTCATTTACACCTGATAACAGTTTATAATACGCTTTGCCTACCCTCTAAAACTTTCTCCACAAATGAAGATTTTCTAACAGGCCTAGCTTCTACAGTTTTATATGCAGCAGAACAGTAGACCTAACCAATTGTAATACACTGCAAAAACATAGCTAAATGTCCAGACAGTGTACCAGACCATGGTGACTTAAAAACTTTTTAGTGGTTAGCTTACGGCATTTTGATTTCACTTGGCTTGTGACTTACAAATCAGTATCATGAACACCCTGGTTTTCATAATTAAAAATAATTGCAAGGCCCAACATGGTTTTAAAACTTATCTAGCTTTCTTTAATTTTCTACAAAAATGTGATTTAAGTACATAGTAGGTCATTAAAAGAAATTAAAGAGAAACTCTCAAAAGAACTCTAAAGGAACAAATCAGAAACAAATCTGATTGTTACACGAATTTGTGTGAGTTATTTTTACATAAAATATTTCAAGAGACAAGTACTGAAATAGATGCTGCAGATGAAAAAAATTCTCTCTCAAAATCCCTGATTTACCTGGAATAAGAAAAAAAATACTTATACATATAACTGGAGTATAAAATATACATATTTTTAATATGCGGTGAGACTATTATGAAAAGATTCTAAATGAGAGAACCTCTTTGAAAAACTACATTAAATTACAGCAGAACCCCTGACTGTATTAAGTATCTAATAATCAACAAATAAAGGGGTTTACTAGCACGGCATATAATGACAGCTACTGTGTGAGAAATAAAGAAGACCAGTCTGGTAGTTTATCTCAATAGATTGTATCATTTACATAAACAGTAAATAAGTTTGTCCAAAGTAATACCTACAAAAATTGCTATATAAATATTTAGCAACAATTATGATCAAGGAATTTTTAGAACAAATATGTCAGAATTTAGGTGGGATGAAACTGACAAAGAATACTAGGGTTAGACAGATGCTTTTTATTAAGTCATA
>VZRE01011057.1:99882-120231 GCA_013396775.1 Cephalopterus ornatus | reverse complement strand
GTAGTTGCACACTTCGATGACCTAGCACTTAGAAAAATTGAGAGGAGATAGGAGGTAGCCAATTTGCACTCCTGATTTTTCCTGCATCTGCAGTGGACTAAAACCCACAGCAAACTCTTCGGTAATGAACGGCATGTCCCTGTGAATTACCATCTTCCCAAGCTTATTAATGATGCCTTTGGATACCATATTTTGCCATCTTTGTTATTTCTGTGTTTCTTACTGCCTGTTGAAAGAGAGAAGGGTAAATGACCTATATTTATACATTATCTATATGTATAACTGATTTTCATAAAAATTAATTTAGTATTTCTCAATGTTGTCCGTGTTTCTGTGGAAAATTCATTCTGTTTTCTGGTTATTTATCAGATACCTTCATTGGACATAATATGTATCAGCTTATGGACAGGATTTGCAGTGTCCGCACTTCATCAGGATTAGTTTTGATCCTTGAGAGCATGTTTCAGGCTCTAGACAACGATTCAAGAGGATTTTGCATTTGTCAGGATTTTGCTTTTTTTTTAATATAAGTACCCTGACCAATGAAGATTTTGAGTAATTTATAGTTATTCCAGAAAAAAAAAAATCACAGGACTAATTAAGCCATGATTTTATGCATTTTCTGTCAAAGGGGAGAGATAAGAAAAACCTTGTTAATTATTTCAGAGTCACATTTTATCGTACATAAAAACGCGTTTGCCCTTTTGAACCAGGGAAGGGCCAAGTTGCCAAAAAATTATGCTCACACAGCCCCCTCGTGGTCAAAGCCTTCAGAGCCTCACATCCACCTCTGCTTACACGAAGCAGGGAAGGGTCCTGCCAGCCTGATGTAGGTTAAAAATAAAGAGGTGCAACCTTGGCTTGCAAAAGGCATGGTCACCTGCTAGAATAAAGATATGCTATGCCCGTTACAAGGCTAATCTTTACTGTGCAGTTTCACAGAAGTGAATCAAAGGTTTTAAATGGTTTCAGCTTTGTGAAATTAAAGGCTTATATTAGGTAGATAGCCATTGACCTGAATTTGAAGCCAGCTTTCCTTACAACATTGGAGAAGTGTTGGTTTGTGTTTTTTTTTTAACGAGGGCTAGACATTTGAAGGATATATTTCTATATGCACTAAACAAGTAGATTACAGTAATAACCTATATCATTCAATAAAAATTTCTATCTCAGCTCTGATCTGTCATTTCAAAGACCCTGTAAGTGTAGCACAGTCATTAATAGATTCCAGTTACTTTATTTTTAAAGAATCTTAGGTGATTTTATACCTAAGAAACTACTAATGCTTTATGGAGCTATTCCTTTGTTATCTTGCTTGATATTTGATTCAGCATTTTTAAACCTCTCCTTTTTTTTTTTCTTTCACCTGTCAATAAGCCCATGGTTTTTGTATTGACAATATATTACATCCTCTTGAAAGCTGATGAGGAGGTAAAATAGCTGGAGGCAAGTTGGCTGTTGGGAGTTCTGAGTCTTGGGTTGACACTATGGGATTACAGAATAAACATTATGGAGTAAAACATTTCTGCTCACAGGATCATCAGCAAAAAAACTAACTGGTAGCATTTGAATATACAACATCATTAGACTTCAGACTGAACAAGTTTTTAAGTGCTTATTTTCCAAAATTTTGCATCTTTCAGAATCATGCTTTTGGTCACATAAGCAATAGTGTTTTCAATTTCTGTGGAGTTCTTGCTTTCAAATTTGTCTACTATATGGTATATTCTGAGATAAAATTGGCAAGATGGGATCATTATTGAAATACTATACCATACATATTCACAGTGACTTTTGTTTCTTTATAGTGCTGTAGTGACTGTGAAATCAGCACGTCATTGATGTTGCAGGAAATGACAACATATCTTCTTTACTTGTAGTTCAGTGAACACTCAAAAGACAGCATACAGCCTCATGATGTGCCACACGGCTGTCTTATGACTTCTCAAAATATGTACTTATCTTGAATTTTGGATATCATATGTAAGGTGTCAGAGAGTAAGAGCAAAGCCTAAACTTTTCCTTGCTTCTTAGACTAATGATATTTGTTCATAAAGAAAGCAGCATCTAATAATTTCAGCATCATGTCTATAAATAGGAATATCTTTCTCACCGTAGTTTTCCTTCAAAGCCAGCTATAACCACCATAAAGAATTAGTAGTACTCTTTGGTCTGAGATTCATTAGTGTAACAAAGTTAGACAGTAAAATAATTTTCTTTTGGTTTTTGTTTGTTTGTTTTATTTTCCAGATTGGAGCATCAAGATATTAAAAGTTATAGTCTGAGTAGTAACTGTAATTTGAGAAGAATGGAAGCATAATTCATCTAAATTGTGATGTCTCCACAATGTGGTATTTCTCTGCTTTCTTGATCTTCCTTCTCACAGAAGGAATTTATGGTTCACTTGTATCTTTTGCCCATTTTGCAAACCTGGTGATGCAGTCCAGAGGATGTGCCCAACAGAGCAGAGGTGGGACGTAATGCACCAGAGGCCTGAAAGGGGCTATAGCAAGATACCAAACTGAAATCCCCCATATTATCCAACAGAGAAATTATTCCAGTCCTGAATATGAAAGCTGTTGTCTGTAATGCACTATTTATTCAGGGGCAAAGAATGCAATCCAAAAGTAACAGTCAAAATTTTAGACCAATACCTTCATGAAGTCGTAATGTGGTTATTAATTTTATTTAGGAATATGGCTGTAGCATCTATATACATACTGTATGTTTATATTTAGTTGCTATGGTAAGTATTACTTAAAATAGCTAGCCTGACTTATAGCATGACTTACAATAGATACTCCTATTTCCTATTAGAGATTGTTCTTTTCCCTTTTTTCTTTTTAATTTTTCCTCTTTTAGGCATTTTTATTTGATTTTTTGCTAGTTAGTTTATCAGATTCTGAAATTTTGGGAGAACTTCAACCATTGTCAAGAACCTAATTAGAAGAGAATATCTGAGCATTTGTTATAAAAAAGGGTCAAATGATTTCTCTGGCAAACTGTAATTTCCTGACAGAGTTTGAAGTTTGATCTGATATAGGCAGGGTATCAAAGGCTTCTGAAGTTCACCTAAAATTAGCTATGAAACACCAGAGCCTGAGACAAGAAGTGGAAAACTAGGGACCAACTGAAAACATTTTGTTTAAAGTCAGTTGCACAGGATCACACAGGAGCTTAGGTACAGGGGCGGAATCTGAGTCTCCAGGGTGGAGTTTAACTGCTTCATCTACTTTAACTGTAGTTCTGTCTTTCTCTTTCTGTCTCGTTCATCAAACATCTTAAAACTTCAGCCGTAAATTAAGTAGGAGTATTAGGAAAGAAGTTTCATTCATTATACAAGGCAATCTCTTTTGTTTAGAGAATATTCTCCATTCTGTGTACTTGATACAGACAGATCTTGCAGGGGGAAAACAGTACATGATCATACAATTTCAGACATTGTGTATTCATCACACTGAAGGGCTGAATTAATGTTGTGTAGACACTTAAAACATTTCCTAACTTCTGAACGTACAAGTTTCTAACCCCTGCTAACAACTGACAAAATTCAGTATTAAGTTCATGAAACTATGTCAAATAATAATATTGATATTTAAGTGTTCTGAGTCAAAAAGTATTTTTGTCATTGAAGAAGTGAAATAAGAGCAGATAATTGTTTCCTTTGCCTCTTTTGTTAAAATATTGCAGGTGATTCAAAGTCTTTCCAGCACTTAAATGTTGTTAGGTCCTTCCAGTTGGTGTTTTTTTGGAGATGAGAAAAAGTTGTCGGCAGCATATCCATCTTTTTTTTCTTTTTGTACCATATCCTCTGTACCCAGTCTTTCTAATACTCTTTTAGAGGTTTCTATCACACAGTTTGATTTATCTTAAACTTTCCCAAATGCATTAGCAGATGTTCTTAAAGACAAATGTACTTCCAGTACTTCATGAGCTCAGCTGAAAGAATATATATTAAAAGCAATAGATATAGATGTTACTTTGCAGTTCTACAACAGTTTTTGTAAGGGACACTAGAAGGTTTTAAAGAGGAGTAAAAAAACAAAACTGTTCAACCCACTTTAGAGATGGATGGAATATGGTGCAATAAGTTTCAGCAACTTGCTTAAAGTAGTAAAGAAAGAAAAATACATGTTTTCAATTTATTTGCAGTTTTATTATCATTCTTTCTCCAATAAGAATACATATGTTTACATTTAAGAGCTCTCTAAATTGAAGTTTCTTCTTTCTCTGTTGTCACTTACAATCTTTGTCCATCAAGACTGTTTTCTATAACTTAGTAATTGCTAGTCAGAGACCACACGTAGTGTTCTATATGCGTTCTGGAATACGTTTCAGCTTATCTCATATAACACTTGAGGGTATTTTTTCCAAGTTTTTCAGTTCTCTTAGTGTTTTACCATTTGTTTTCCTTATTACTCCAGTCAAAAGTGATTCCCTTGGAGAGATAGTTGTAAGCACAGTGGAAAAGTCTCTCTTTTTTCTTATCCAGTTTAACTGCTTTAGTCTTGAACTTTAATTGTTGATAGGATTTTACTTCTTTTATCCCGGTATCTTACAATGAGCATTTGTGCACTTAGCTTGATCTCATAAATTGGTTTTAACAAATAAAATGCCCCAGTCACAGCTAATAGTGCTTGGTGGCTCAGTATCTTAAAAACAACAAAAATGTCAAATGTAAATTGGCAGCGCAAGTCACAAAATCTTTCATGCCCAGGCTTGAAAGATTACTGCTAAGTCTTCTCTACTTTTAGAAAAATTATTTTTTTCTGCTATTCAAACCTTGCTTAAATCGAGGCTTAAAGTGGATGTGGCAACCTAACCTGAGTACAGTACAGAACATTAGAGCAGGCTTTAAATAACGTGGCATATAAAGATATCTCATGCTTCACAACTTCTTCATTCCTTTTTATTTTTATTTTTTAATAACTGCTTTAAAAAGTAAAATACTATTTGATCTTCTTGTGAAGAGAAAGAAAAGAAAGCAGAAGAATTGACAGCTTGATACTTGCCTTTCTAAGAAAGACCAGCTTTTGGATTTTGACATCTCTTAGCTGTGGATTCAACTACTCAACTACTAGCAGATACTTAATAGGTCTTGTTTGAGCTTGAGCTTGATTGTAAGCCTCACATCCAAAGATCTAGCTAGAATACCAGGTACTCTCGTTGCTCTTTAGTAGAAGCCTACTAGACTGCCTGTATTCGTTCATTTTGCACAGGTAAGATTGCAAAAAATAAGGTGTAGACTTTGCTACCTCAAGTCTGAGGACCCAGGAGAAAATAGAAATATTAGAAAATATTTAAAAATATGGAAAATATAGAAAAAATAGAAAATACAGAAAATATTGTGTCCTAAACCTGCTTTCCTTCTTAAAGTACTTTTTCATCCACTGGATCATAAGCCAAATGTTGTTTGCCATTAACAATGTTATCCAGATAGAACTCTGAATTTCCTTTCTGTTCTTTGGCTGCCCCACAAGTTTGATTTCACGTCCAGAGGGTTGGTCTTTGGCCGTTCACCAATCTCTCCAAGTCTGTGGCCCCACCAGTGTGTATGTGTATATGTGTGTGTGTGTGTATACACATGTATGTGTATATATGTGTGTGTGTGTGTACACATATAAATGTATATATGTGTGAATATATATATATGAAATTAATAAAATTAATTTATTCCATATGTTTATGTATGGGAGAGTAGAGTAAGGGAAATAGTGAGCAGTTGGCTAAATGGTTCTTCTTAAAACCTCAAAATGTTTTAGAGTCAATTCAAAATGTAAATTTGGGTCTTTCAGAATTGGTAACTTCTAGTTTGTGAGTTTCAATTACAGAGGGCAGGAGAGTCTTTTTGGTATATTTGTTGTCGAGAATAAAAAAAATTAATTTCTACTGTGAAAGTCTGTTTAGATTTGTGTCATTCACCCTATAAGTACTATTAATGAATATTTCTGTGCAGGTATTAACAGAGATATATACCTGAATATACCTAGAGCTAGACGTGAGGAGGACAGGGCAATTGCTCTAATAAAAAAACAAAGGAAATTATGATTTGAAGGACTGCAAGAAGCTCTTCTTTGTGAAATACTCTGACAGAAAGAGGGGCTGTTCATAGAATATGACATTGAATCTGTAGCAGCTGAGGTTTTTTTGTAAAATTATGTTGTATATTTTAATGTTACTCTATTTCTGATTTCTTGGTGTATCTGTCTAACTGAAAGGTTTTCATATGCATGTATTCTCTGCACTATGACTTCTGCAAACAAATATATTGTGTACAAGCAAAAGCCATTTTATCTTTGATACACATAAATAAAAAAAAGTTGCCAATACTCTGTTTGCCTTTGTCATCTAGACAGCATAAATTTTAAATTTTAAACAGTTCTACAACCTGTCCCAATTGAAGGTGGCAACATTGTTTCACAGATCACTTTGATGAGGGCAAGTTTCTTTGCCTGACCTGTTATGCCAATTAATGGATATGACACTGTTAGCAAACTAAATACATTGCCTCTGAAGAAGAACTTCCACAAGCTGTGAGATAAGAACTATGACAACTGTTACAAAATCAGCAGTTATGTGGCATCTCCAGTTCAGTGACATGACTCACAAATAAAATATTTAAATTTAAAATATGAGCTTTGCTAGTCTATAGTCTATAACTGAATAATCGCAGAATTAGCTGAATCTTCAGATAGTCTAGCAGATGGGTTTGATGGTGTGGAAAGTACATGAATCCAATCTTTATTGTCAGTGCCTCCTAGAACATTGTTGCTATTCCCTCTTTCAGTCTTTAAAAATAAAGAACAGCTCAGGGTTTAAACATGGTTTCTTCTTTTTTTTTTCTTCCTCCCTAGAAGTTTAAAGAATGGTTGAAATACAGTCCAAGTCACATTTGTAAAAGGATGCTGCAGAGTTACTGTCTACACTCTTCTAAATAATTTCAGATATTTCTCTTAAAAGACAAAAAGTATTTCCTTGTAACTTCTTCACATTCTTTTGTGTTCTTATTTCTTTTACAAACCAGCCATGTGCATGCACACACAAGCATTTCTTAGTGCTTTGTAAGAGATGTTAATAGAATTGAAATAATTGCTTTAAAATTGGAGATAAAATAAATTCTGTATTTGAAAGGAAATATGATCTTTAATTGAAGTGCCACATTTATGCAGAGGAAAGACAGAAACATCTGGTCCTCCATGTATAGTTTTAGGAGGCATTTAATCAGGAAATGTGTTGTAGAAGCATACCAATGGATACATTTTTCCAGACTCCCCAGGAAAATGCTGTTCATCAGTAGTGCAACTAGCTCAGAGTCTCATTTTGTAAGAGAGGGGCATCAAAAGAAATGCATGATGAGCTACTTCTAGCTCTAATAATACTTCACTCTCTATTTGCCTTATTCAAAACCATCTTACTCACCTCCAGCCTCAAAAATATTTTATGGTATTACTATAAAGGCTAGGCCAATAACGTAGGTTCTAAATTTGTTTACATATACCGGGAAAAGTAAATCCATCCATATAAAATAGCTACATGTTACTGGTATCATACCTTTTAGATGAAAAGCTGGTATCATGATGGTGAACAGGAGATACAAATCACCAACATCACCACTGTGTATGACAAGTGTAAGTTACTTCATTTTGAACTGGATCTGTGTAGTCTGTATGACACCCTGAATTTATGGAGTTGCAGAGTTTTGGATCTGGATCAAGTCTCAGGACTTCTAATCTAGGAGAAGATTAGTACATGCAGAACATCTCTATGAGATGTTGGTTTAGAATTTTCTAAAAATCTCACTGAACCCTCCATAAGTAGCCTTTAGTGACCTCCAGTACTTCATTGCCTTTAATGTTAGACTTTCCTAATAGGTAAAAAAAATATTTTTCTTATAAATAAACTGATTCCTACTTGTTCTGTCCTAGACAGGCTTCACAGCAGACTTCTGAATACTGGAAGACCTTTCTCCTGTTCTTTTTAGACTTCCACTTCCCCCATAAACCCAACAATGCCTTTGCCTTCAAGCATTTCTCACAGGTTGTATTTCTGAAAATCATTCGCATTCTTAATACTTTTCTGTGAGTACTACTCAACTTACCTTAAATGGCAGCAAATTCACTGGTCTGATTTGCAAATAGTTCTCTAGCTTAAGCTATATGTGATCCATAGACAATAGAGTAATTACCTAATGTATTTGATGTACAATATTCTTGGTAATGCAGCTGAAAATGGCATTTGCCTTTTAATATCATACTGATCTAGTCAGCTTATGTTCCACTCTAACTGGATATCCCCATCTGTATTACCGTGATACACAATATTCCAAGATGCTTAGACTTTTTTTTTATTATTATTATTACCTTACTCTGTGATGTTCTTTGCCAGTAATTTTTAAACAATCCTTTCTTAGCTACTCTCAGTTTATCAAGGTAACATAAAATATGCTTTACTCTGTCACCAAAGTTGTTCCTAGAATTATGATCAACTTATAATTGTGAAATTTCTGTGTTCTGTGCCATGTGTTTCAAGATACAGCTGAGCCAAGTAGTCATGACTCTGCTGATTCAAAGATTATCAGCTCAGTTACAAAAACAGTACAAATGTTATCTAATAGGACGGAAGCTAAACTACTAAATGCTTTTACATGACTCCTGAAACCTATTGTAGATTGTTTGGTACTTTCGTGCAGAATTAGCTTATATCCTGAAAATCATATTAATTCAGGTTTAACTACAACCTTGCCACCAGAGATACATTGACAAACCAGTGAAGACTTGTGCATTCTTCTCTGAAAACTATCTTATAAGACCTATATAGGATTATGATTTTTGAGGATGCTAAGGTCTCTTTGGCTTGACATAGAGCTGTACATTCATTTAGTATTAGTAGAAGCACTTAAATGTTAGTAAAAATTGTTTTAGATTTCTCATAATGAAGTATTTTCAAGTTTGAAAAATTTATTTAAAATTTCTTGGTATTTCATGCATGGCCTCCTTCTTTGTAAAATCACTCTAAGAATGGCAACAGCTCTACATTTTCCTGCTGTGCATCTTCAAAGAGTTTAGGATGAAAGCTGTTATATAGATATGAACATATCTGTTTGGTCAAGTAAGCAAAAGTAGGGAATTGAAGTATTCTGCACTGTCTTGCAGACCACTAGCTACAGTGAAGATATTTGGCTGGCTCAGAAATAACATGTGATAATTAAGTCATATTCAGACTGGGGACTTCTTAAATCATGGTATCCTCAAGAATCAATAATTTTAGGACTGAGGGCAGGATGATTGTTTTGTGTTCTTGTAAATCTTTCAAGATACTAATGGAGATTACAGTATGAAATTAGAGATCTATCCAGTGTGATATTCAGTAAATGCATTTCATATCACAGACAAAACTAGAAATTTGTGAAAATTACAAGACTGTCTGTTTGGAGTAGAAAAATATTTGTTTGCAGAAATATGTTTATATAAGCAACAGGAATAAAAGTCAAACAGAATCAGACAGCTTTCAGGTAAAGGCTGTCCTACTGTTCATGCACTTGCAAAGCTGCAAAGCTTACATGTATATTATAAGAAATTAAATTGTCTGACACAAACAGTACTAGGCATCTTAATTTGACTTTTAAAAATTGTTCAGCATACATTGGTTATAGTATTTTTTATTAGTTCAGACCCTTAAGTATAAACGCTTTCAAGCCATGCAGGGAATGTAAACAGACTCCACACAAAGGGAAGCTTGGATCTGTAAAACAAATCTGTCAGGTAGGTCAAGAGTATTAAATAAATTCACCTTATATTTTAGTGCAGAATTCGGGTGCCAGGGCATACAGGGAATGGGCATACTTCATCCTCACTTGATAATTTGTGGTAGTGTTCATGTGAACTTGTGAACTCCTTTCAATCATTTGTCATTAAGATCAGTTCTATTGGCAGTCAGGTTTCCGTGCTGAGAGCTAGGAAGGAAAATATGTATTATTGAAGAGATATACAGCTGCTACGACTGATCCTGAAAAGTTTATTTTGGACACCCCAGATTATGACTTTCTTTTTTCTTTCTTTTCTCTTTTTTCCCACTGAAAGCTTGGGTGTGTTCTTGAAAAAACAAGTCTCTGATGAGGGTAGAGAATGTCCATTTGTTATCTATTCTGTCTGCTCTTTAGGCTGTGTAGTTTATTTGAGATAAACAGCAAGGCTGAAGACAAAGTTGTTGTTGCTGTTGTTACTTTAGACAACTAGGAGTATATTCTTTGATTTTCACAAACATAGGACTCTTTAGTGTAAGGCACCACAATCAAATTAAGACCATGTCAACATCTATACTTTAAAAGAAATTGCAGACATTTACTATATATTTTAGCTATCTTATTTTTTGTGGTATGTTAAAATGAATTCTGCCTTTGCTTTCCCTAATAACATTGATAGAAGGTCAAATAAGTGGAAATAGATAATATTCAAAATTTTGTTGAATGTATGAAGTGAACAAAAGTAACTGCTTTCAGTTCTCTTAGAAGGAACTAGTAACTATTTTTCAAACACTTCAGGGAAGTTCATGTTGATATTGTCTAATAATGCAGTTTACATTATTCTTAGTAGATCAACCACAAAAAGTGGTTGATCAACAATAAAAATGATACAAAAAGTACATTCATGTTTAATTATAAGCAAACAGTTTGAAGAACACCTCTGAACATGAATCATTCAACCATCAGTAGTTAGTAACACTGCTGCACTTCTAGATGATTTATATGACTCGGCACTGAGTTTCATCCTACTGCAGAATTTCGTTGGTGAGTATGTGAAATCGCTCAGAATTGCTTGTCCCAATGTATTTTGCCTTCAGTACTGATCCAATGCTTCCGAGTGACTTATTTAACTATGTACTTCCTCTCCTTGATCTAGTTTCGTCATTTTCTCATGTTTTCTTTGGCTTCTGCTTTTCCAGTCACCATAGATGGCTGTATTCTCAAACTCCCTCCACTTCTGCTATATTATGTGGCATACTCTCCAAAGACTAATAACACTGAGTACAACTTCTCTTTTAACCCTCATGCCACATATCTTTCACTCTCTCCCCTTCTACCTGGAGATACAATTTCTTCCCTGAATTAAAAATAAGGAAGATGGAGTATTTAGATGAAAGAAAATTGACATGGAAATATATAAATTACTTCACTATTTTTCCAAATAAAATAATTTATATGACATATGTGTCATTAGTAAATATACTTCTCACTTTGGAGTGCCTTTCATTAGTAGCAAGCATATATTCTGAATCAAAGATATTATCAATGTCTATTATAAATTCCTTGTATCAACAAAAGAACTTCTCAAAATTGCTCTTATTTTTACATATTAAAAAATACTTTATTCACAACTAGAGGTACATACCAAATCTGCAAATATTAGAAGCAGTTACTCTAGAGGAGGAATGTCTCAAGAGGCACCCTTGGGGATTCTTGAGAAAACTGGGTTCAATTTCTATTTCCTTTTTATTCTTTTTGCATGACCTAAGCCAATTTACAGTCTCTTTGTAGTTCAGTTCCTCTGGTATAAAATAGGTATTACAAGAATTTTCTAACTTATGGGAGTAGAGAGATGTACACTCAGTTAAAATTTTGAGATTAAGACAGTGATCATTAAATTGGCTCACGGGTCAAGCACAGACAGTAAGAGTGAGCGAGGGAACACCAGACTGGTGACCTGTCACTAGTGGGGTTCCACAGGGCTCCATCTTGGGCTCTGTGCTCTTCAACAGCTTCGTAAATGACTTGGATGCAGGACTGGAAGAAATACTGAGCAAGTTTGCAGATGACACAAAACTGGGAGGAGCTGTTGACTCCCTCAAAGGCAGGGAGGCCCTGCAGAGAGACCTCAACAAATCAGAGGACTGGGCAATCACCAACCAGATGAAGTTCAACAATGGGAAAGTGCCGGATTCTGCACCTGAGAGGGGACAACCCTGGATGTTCATACAGACTGGGGAATGAGATGCTGGAAGGCAGTGCTGTGGAAAGAGTCCTGGGGGTCCTGGTTGATGGCAACTTGAATATGAGTCAGCAGTGCCCTGGCAGCCAGGAGGGCCAACCGTGTCCTGGGGGGCATCAGGCAAAGCATCGCCAGCCGGTCGAGGGAAGGGATTGTCCCGCTCTGCTCTGCACTGGGATGGCCTCAGCTGGAATATTGTGTGCAGTTTGGGCCAGTGCAATTAAGAAAGATATAAAGCTCTTAGAGTGTCCAAAGGAGGGCAATGAAGATGGTGAAGGGCCTTGAGGAGAAGCCCTATGGCCATATGAGGTCACTTGGTCTGTTCAGCCTGGAGAAGAGGAGACTGACGGGAGACCTCATTGCAGTCACAATTTCCTCGTGAGGGGGAGAGAAGAGGCAGACACTGATCTCTTCTCTGTGGTGACCAGTGACAGGACTGAGGGAATGGCCTGAAGTGTCAGGGAAGGCTTAGGGTGGGTATTAGAAAAAGGTTCTTCTCCGAGAGGATGGTTGGGCACTGGAACAGGCTCCCCAGGGAAGTGGTCACAGCACTAAGCCTGACAGAATTCAAAAAGCATTTGGACAATGCTCTCAGGCACATGGTGTGACTCTTGGGAATGGTCCTGTGCAGGGCCAGGAGTTGGGTTTGGTGATCCTTGTAGGTCCCTTCCAACTCAGTATATTTTGTGATTCTGTGAAGTACCTCTGGAATATTCCTCTGGAATATTGCAGTTTTTAACAAAAAGAAAACTTTTTCATCTGTACAGGATGTCAGGCTTTCTTGAGATTGTGGAATTTCTGCTTCTAATACAAAGTGCATTTGTTACATCTCCTGTAGGGCGGGATAAATTTTTATACAGATGTAGAAATATTCCAAAACACGCCAGTGTACACTCTTCTGGTGTTAGGAAGGGCACAATAGATGAGAGTTATAAATTACACAGCTGAGACACTGCTGAGATACAATTGTGAGAAGAGTAAGGAAAAAGCTCACTGTACAGAATCTATTTAACATCTTGTAGCAAAGGCAGATTAATGGAGATTAAGATGCAAGGCAAACTAATCATGTGTGTGAAGTTCTCTGTTAAATGAAAGAAAAAAGCTGAACATGTACAACATAAGAAGTGTAAGAGCTTGCAGATGAAATAAACAGCAATACATAACAGAGAAGGATGCACAGTCTCTGACGCTTATTCCTGCTTTACTTGTTTGTCATTTTTCCAAGTAAAAAATGTATCTGGTCACTGTTCCTGGTAAAGTAAATTAATCCTTTTTCACAATGCAATTTACACATTTTCTTTCCTGATTTGAGGCATTTATCCAACAGTCTTTCAAATCTTTACTGTATTTTACAGTATTTCTTGTTTTTCACTGTAATCTCATTTGCCTACCCTCAAACACTTTTTTTTCCCATTTGCTTCCAAGCCAATCTTTGACGCTTTTAAATTTCATTTTCACTTAGTTCTGTATGTTGAAGAAATATGTTCCTTAAGATTTTAACACTGCCAAAAATTATACTAAATCCAACATAGCTACTAGGGAAAAGCTATTAAATTATTTTACATTGAAGAACTAGCATGCACAATGCTATGAGCTGCATCATGTAGTAAAATAAAATGCTGTGGTAATGGTCATGACGTCTAAGCTAGATTTCCTTTTCTGTTTGGATGCTTTTCTTTCTTCCCTAAAACAATGCTCAAAAAACCCCATTAAAATGCAACAAACAAATCATATGCCTTTCTAACATCTGGGGGCAACAAAAAGGCTTCTGATCAATTTACTACCTACTATAGGTCTATTTATTTTATATTACTTCAGAACATGACCAGCAATGAAAAGATAATCAACACTTTGCAGCAACTGAAGATTTCTAATAAAGCTCCTGCATAATTACTGGACCAACTTCCTTCCTTCATGGAAGTCAGTCATTCATACAGTACTTAGAGAAGGCACCAGCTACGTAGTGGGCTGTACCGGTTCACCAAAGTGGGTGAAGCATTTGGGTATAAAGGTGTTCTACCTCAGGGTTTGGAAAATCTGCAGATTACAAGTGGTTAGAAAAAGTATTGGTAGAAAACAGCAAATCTGAAGCAAATCAAGTGACAAATCTGAAAGGGAATGAAGAAGAGAAAAGGGGCCCATCAGGAAGATGGCAGCTATGGTCACATGGCAAGGATGGACAGGAGTCACAGAGAAGATACTGAGAGGCATTTAGTTAACTGCTGAGGGACTGATACTGATATGTTAGGGTCAGTTATAGGGTCACTGATTGTGGAAAATATTCAAAGGAAATGGCAAAACATCTAGCCTGCTAGAAATCCTAGAAATTTTTAGTCTGTGTTTCAAAGAAGCTATGTACTCACTAAATATCAGAGTAAAAAATAGCATAAAGAGACCGAAGAGCTGCTACAAACACAAATACTAAGTAATGCACAGCGTACCACTGAAGAACAAGCTCATGCCAGCAGGAATCAAGAGCCAGAGAGTATTCAGCTTCAGAGGGAGCACTAGATGATAGGTATAGAAGCCCATGGGATGTATTCTGTATTCTTTCATACTACCTATGTATGGCATGAGTTAAAAGTACTCCTAATTTTATAACAGGTCATTCCATCTCTTCTGAAGTTGGAAAGTATTATGCTAATTGAAGAGATTATTTACTTACTAGAAACTGTCAAATATCAGTGAAGCATTACAAGTCACAAAGCTGCAAGGACATAAACTGTCAGGCTTTTGCTACTCAAAATAGTGCTGATTCTACTCTTCAGGAAGTAGATTCCTATGGACTACTATGTCCTTGGCTGAAAGGCCTAGTCTTGATAAACCTCTGACCTGGTTAATCTTTGTCTCCCCTTTCTTCCCCTGCCCTGAAAATACTGTATAAATTATATACCCGCAGGCTGATCAATCTCTAGTCAGAATAAGTGGTAATAAAATGTAAACAAGGGGTTTTCTTGGGTATTTGCTCAAGGTTGCGGTGGAAAGTTTTGACTGTGAACATCTGTAGCTGTGTCCAACAGCTCAAATACTCCAAAGTTGCTGTATCCTGCATGTCTTTCCACACTTTCCAGCAATATTACACTCATTTTTGATTCCAAAAGTAAAGGCATATCAATATAGAAGAGGAGATTCTTCATTTTTGCTGAGGAAAAGCAAGTTTAGTGGAAGTCTCACTAACCTGTCATGGGCAAAGTGATATTCGGGCACCTTATATGGGAGGAGAAGACAAGGAAGACAGAGGTGATGACAGAAAAAGCATATTTAGCAGAACTGTATGAGTGATACAGGGCCAAATTCAGAAAATACGTACTTGTGCTTAAGAAAAGGCCAGACAGTAAAATGTCTTTTGTTCCTGTGGGGGTTTTATCTGTTTGCTCTTACTGGCTAAGAAAGGTGAATAAAGAAAGAGCAAGGCAATCACTTTCCAGAAGGAATGGAGAACAGGAAGGGGACATCTTTGGGTATAAATTCAAGACCACATAGCAAAATAGCTCGCAGGGGAGAAGATATTTCTAGAGAAAAAAAAAATAAGAAACTCCTCAGAGATCCCAATAACAAAGATACCCTGGTTTTAGACGCTTCTGTTTCTCACATCAAAAACTGACAAATGACATAGTAACAGAGGCTCCTGAGTAAACTGAGACCCCCCCAAGAACAGTATCCATACCATTCAGGGAGAAGTATGCCTAAGTGTTTATAGCTTACATCCCAAGTTTCTCCTTTGCACTCTGCTGAGGCTTTTGCCAAATCCCTACGTACATTAAAAATACTAACCACACTCTGTACTTGCTTGACAGGCTGCCTATCAGTGGAGAATACAAATTCAGCCTGGATACTAAGTTTTTCTAGCACATAAAACAGTCATATGCAAGGATGACCGGTAGTGATTAAGCTATGATACTACACCAAAGTTCCTCCACGTGATTTGAATTAATTGATTTATTAGTAGCAAAATAGCCAGGTGGGTCGAGCTAATTAAGACTATGATTGCTAATTGCCAACACTGGGGACAGTATGAGTGGTTGCAGAGGCAATAGATGCTTGTAACAGCTCTGTAAACTGTAGATAGTTAAGACTGAGGAACAAAATAAGGGAGAAGATGTTTCTGAGATGAAAGTGTAACTTATACTAGGCTCCATTCAGATAAAAGAAACCAGTCCTGTAAAGAACTTCTGCCACTCCTCAGCAGTCTAGTCTACGGTCTCTAAAGTGGTTTAGGCACAAGATAATCCACTGGTATGCAGGAATAAAATACATTTTGTACCATTATATAAAAGTAAAGTATTTAATTTGTCTTTATATCATCCTCTTGTATTTTCTATTTTTTATTTATATTTTTATACATATTTACATAGTAGTACATGTATATAATTTATAAATTATATAGGGGTGCATCATCAAAAAGGTTGGAGTCCACTGGTCTAGTTTAAAAATTAGAATAACTTTTCATCAGGCTTCCAGTTTTCTATGTATTTCACTCTCTGGTACCCTGGATGATGCCAGGTAGTTTGGCTGCAAGGTTTAGGTGTTTAAAAATGGCAATACAATGTGGTTGTTGGTGTTTGTAAAACTCAAGATGTAAACATGACATTTATATTCATTTAAAATAATGCGTCATAAACCACTCAATGCAACTCCAGGGCCAAATGGGCACAAGTTAGTGTTATTGTCAGATTGTTTCACTAAATGCCATGGAGAAAGTACTGACTGAGAATGTATGATCTAAATTTGGAAAATCTATTTTAATAAGTCCATATGACCATAGCTGTATTAAGCCTAAAAAAATCCAGATAGCATGCATATTGTAGAAGATTGAGGTTTTAAAAATTTAGATCTGGTAGATCAAAGAAATTGAAAAATCCAACACAAACTTGTTTCATATCATATATATATATATATATCAATATATATATATCAATAGCAACATTGTGATTTTTGAAACATCTCTTATTCTGAACCCATCTCACTTAGGCAAAACAGATGCATAATTTTTTTATATTCAATATTGGGTTCCCTATACTTCTTTCTTTGTCAAACACTACGAAGTTCTGAACATTCCTTTTCTTGACATCCCTTTCATTTTTACTCACTAGTAAATAAACCAGAATTTTTTATCCATTAAAACAAGGTTCTTATGCTTTTCGTTTTGCCTGCCAAAACTGATTATCTCCATGGATGCTGGCATATGTGCTTTAGAGTGAACCAGTTTCTACAGCTTACTCCATATTGATAGTGACTCTCAGAAATCTTCTGTTCTCTTTTCTTCATAGCTTGACTGAAGTTTTAGATAATGTGCGATACTTTTTTTCTTTACCATAGCTTAAAAGGCAGAAGTGAAATGTCACATTGTATTAAAGAAATCCTGATTAATAATAGATTCTAAAAAGTAATGATACTATCACAAATCATTTTGTCTTGTCAGTTTTTGCCAGCAAATGTGACAGGTTTGTGGGAGGAATGTTTATTTCCCATACTAGTTATATCTGGTTATTTGGTGTTTTTCTAATTCTCATCTCAGTTCACTTAACTGGTATTGGATCTTTTCTCTATGGTGCCACCCCTCATTTAATTTTCTCAGTGGAAGTAATTCTCATCCTGAAGAAGCTGCTATGATCAGAATTTCTACAGCAGATTTTTTCTGATGCTTTATATTTTCTTTAACACCACGTATTTAGTAGTGAATTACATTAATTTACTTATAGAAATAGTATTTTGTAAATAATAAACATTTCAAGAATTATTTCAGAGGTTAACCATATACAGCAATTCTGTGGAATTCTCTGCCTTACTTTCAGTTTGATCTTTATTTTCCTGAGCATATAGTGTTAGGCATGGTTTTTTCAGTGAGGGTGCTGTGGGAATTTTAAATTCATTATTTCATTAAGAAAAATAAATTTATTATCTATCTGTATAACCTTTCTATCTCAAAACATTAGTTTTCATCTAATTTTTTGATCTTGTTTTGATAATTTGCTGCCAAAGAATTTGTGTAGTCTTCCCTGAGATCTCCCCCATATGTCATTAACATTGTGTTTCTATGCTGCCACGCTGGTTGTCAGAGATGCCACCTTTTTTTCCTTTCCATCCCTGGCATTTATTTCTAGTCCTGTTTTATAAAATATTTAAAATTATATTAACTAGGTGTCTTTTTAAAGTTACTTTAGTATTAATTCCTCACTTGACTGATATTATGCATTAGTTTTTACCTCCTTCTGTATTGAAAATAGAAGAAATTTAAATGTTGCTTTCTGATCTCATGTCAAGACCTTGTGGGTTTCTTTTGACTTGTTACTTTAGAAATATTTAAGTTAGCTCTTTAGGATTTTTGCTTCCATTAGGGATGCACTGCCAGTAATATCCTTGCTTTGTAGCTTAGAAATATTCATAGATTGTAGCCTGAACTGTCTGCTGTTAAGCTGAGAGAGCGTTGTGTGCTTTAGGAACTGTGTAGGTAATGATGTGGACAGCTTTGAGTTATACCCTTATATAAGCTCCAGCTTGTGCAAATTGCTGAAGCAGCATTCTTACTAGCACTTTGGTTTCTCACACAACATTGTATATAGTCGTATAGGCAACACTTTGTTTTACTGTTCTTGCAAGAAGACATTTTGATTGCAAAACAATACTGCAATACAGAACATCGACTTTCTAGATCTGTTGTCTGTGTGCCTGCAGTTCACCTCCTGAGGTCTTAGACTGCTGACCTGTGGCCTGACAGCTCAAATTTATTTGAAGCTTTTGCATCTCGCTCTCTTTGAGCTGCTACACTCCTCCAAGATAGTGTTGTCTATGAAGAGATAACATGTATCACATACTTCAGGTTTTAGATCAGAGCTCAAACCTTGGTGGATCTCTTGGCTCAAGCTGATTAACTGATCTCCGTGATTACACCTGCAAAATGTCTTGGCAGACCCATCTGAAAGGTGTTGTTTAAGTATAATGTGCACTGTATGTACAAAGTAACTGATTCAGAATTGTTTTTCTGTAGGAACAAATATACTGGGTTTTAATTGTTATATTTAATGGAATGAAGTAAAATATTGTTCTATTTTATTTGATCTCTGTCCCCTGGCGGGCTTTCTTTTTTTCTTTCTTCCCAACAGTGTGACAGTTTCCTCTTTAGACCTTTAATTATGTCTCCAAGGACCTTCTACATTAGCAATGGTGGTGGCCATTTACCATTTTGAGAGCTAACCCAGCTAGATACTCACAGGCTATAGCAAGTTCTATGAAGATGATTGTTGTATATTTTTAAACTCTTATAGAGTTTGGGGCTTTATTTAAATAATGTAATGGCTGAAATGGCCAAACCATTCTTCTGTCTGGCTACAGAAGAAACTGCTGCACTTACGATTGTTTTATCATGGTCTATTTAGGTCATGGATCTGAGCTGAACATGAAAATTCAGACCTGTTATTTCACAAAAAACCTGCTAATGGCATTGTCTTTGTGAGGTGATCTGATCACATCCTTCTGTTATTTCAACCTCTGCAATAGTACCTGAATATCTCTTAAAATCAGACACTTTAGATATCTCTTTTCCTCTTCTTCAGGATTATTATAAAGTATGCTGCATTAACTACACTGTATCTTCCTGCTTTCCATTCATTCTAGCACTCCTTTTTTTTGCATCTCTCTCTGTCTTTCCATGCTACATGCTGAGAAAAAAAACCCAAAACATGTTATGCATCTTCCTTTTCATTTAAAAATGCTTCCCAAAAACCTATTTCCTGCTAAAATCCAGATAGAAGAAGAGTCAGACATTCCTCAGACTGCCACATAGCATATTTGTAAGAGGATTATAGGAAAGGTGGTGTTCATTGTGCAACATTAAAAAAAATCAGAATTAAATATAGAATCTAGTAAGATATCCTTAAGAAACTACGAGTAACCTATTATCTCATTATCAAAATATGACCTTAATTTCTTGTGTTCTGAGTTCCTCTTACCTCCCTGTCATAATCAGAACATCAGGTCTAATGCAGGGTAATATTTAAGGAATTTAAGGCTAGTACTGCCTTTTCAAGGTTGGAATGAAAAAGCATACTGTGCACATGTAAAAACACATGGACTTAGTAGAGGTGCTTTTATTTGTAAGTCCCATCTGGAATGCTAAGTCCTTTTTTTAACAACAACAAAAAAAAAAAGGTTCAGTCTGAGCAAACTGTGAAAACAAGGGTACTCCTACCCAAAACAGTTACTATGCCCATATAGTTGTGGTGAAAGAGAAGACCCCCCTCTTCTGGCATGAGCTGGAGTAGCTCTCACCAGAAGATCATAAATTAAGTTCAAAACCGTGTTTTGATCACAAAGAGGAATACAACTAGGATTAATATCTGTATAAAAAATATCTCTTCCTTCATCA
>VZRE01011057.1:50129-99827 GCA_013396775.1 Cephalopterus ornatus | reverse complement strand
ACAAACTTAGTCCTCCATGCCAGCTCTCTGAATGCCTAGCAAAAGTGTTCTGGCTTCTTTACCAGAGATTGAACACACAGTGTGTCATGGTGAGATTCCTTTTTGCATATTTATTTTCTGGTTCAGGACAAAACATCTGAAGAACTCTCTATTCCAAGCACAGAGTGGACTAAGCACTAACATTAAAAATATGCTCTTCAGTCTTGATGACTGTAGAAGGAAAAGCCTTTTGACAGACAAATTGTCTTTGTTCAGGCAATATTATTTGCTGCATTCTTCCCTAAAGGTGACCAGCAATCCCAGCTGGTGAGAAAAGACTGTTGCTACAGACATTCAGAAATCCTTCTTTATCCAGCATTTCAATTGTTCCTGTAAATGCAGGATTTCTCTACGATTGATGTGGCAGTGAGAATTCTCTCCCAATCAGACTTCAAAACAGAAAACCATATGGATATTTATCATTATCTCTTTTGCTGCCAGAAATAAAGAAGCAGCATTTATAATGTTTCCTTTTGTTGTTTTTAAATTTTGTATTACCTTCCATTTTTACCAGCCTTTACAGTTCATGACTTAATGGTAGGTAGATGGAATTCTTCTTTATTAGATCATATATTTCACTCTGTAAATGCAGGATAGACTAGCTTTCTCTACACTCTAACAGCTGAGAAAAAACCAAAGCAGTGAGAGACATTCACATTCCTTCTGTAGTGCTGGATGAGCAGCTGTTTTGCTTTAGTTTTAAAGACTGAAGTCATAGATGGAGAGAAATAGAATGCTGCTTAGTGTAATTTATCTTTAAGGTAGAATATTCCCTGACTGCAAAATGTGAGGGGTTTTAAAGACCTACAGTGTGTAGTTGTGTCATTTCTACACAGTAATACACAAAATAGTACATTTGTTTCCAACACACAGACAAGGTATAAACTCAAGCATTGTTAGGTAAGTGTTGGAAATAGAATTTTGCAGCCATTATGATAAATAATGAATTATGATAAATAGAATTTATCTTAGAAAAAATAAAAAGCTCTTAGTTTTCAGCATTTCTCTCCTGTATGTCAGAAAATTCAGATCATTTTAATATATTTTATACTTTCTAGTTCCAGATTACTATGTCAAACCTAAGTAACATGAAATTACTATTTTCATACATATTCTTCATATCCAGTTATTAGCTAATTTTTGTTTGACTTTTCCTGTGTGAAATCTGAACAAAGTATGGAAAAATATCATAAACATCATCTTTGTGACACTTTCCTAGATTTTTATCATGGCTTGCTCAGATGTGCAGTACAGTTTTGCTTTTTAAATTTGTTTAACTGGAGCAGTTTTCAACCACTACTACAAAAAAGGAATTTGCCTTGGAGTTGCTATAATAATGGGTAAGAAGAGAGTTTCCTTTTCTTCTGAATACTTTTGCATTTTATTGAGTTTATTCACTTTGTCCCAAAATAAACTCTGTTTATGAACAACCCAGAAAGATGAGATCAAACTTTGAGAATAAATGGCTGGCACATCAACCAATCTCTCTCTGAAGTCTTGCATTAGGAATATATAACTGTTGCTTTCAAACTATAGTAAAATTAAGACAGTCCCAATTTTGGAGGGGGTGTAGAAGAGTAAACTAGAAAAGAAATGAGCTATGTATTTTTAATTATTTCAAAGCATGCTTTAATTGAGAAGAATTCTTGCCCTGGGGAAGCCCAGGAAGGTCAGACTTACAGTATAGAGTCTAACAAAGTTGATTATACTGAATTAATTATGATTCTGTCAGAAAACAAAACTGTGAAGAAAGAACTTCGATCAGCAAATGTTTTAAAAGTGAAAAAGTGTTAAAAACAGCAGATTACTAAATTATTGTATCTACAGTTTATTCATCCTTATCTTCCTTAGTGTTTATATGAAGAACATTCTACCTGTAATATTTCATTAACAGTTTCTCAAACCTTTTTAAAGCCATTAGAAATGTCTATAATGACATTCTGCTTGCTAATCTAATGTTAGGTCAGTTCTACATTTCCCAGTGTAACAGCATGCTGGAAGGTTTTTGTGAGCAATTTTCAGCAGGTGGGTTACAGAGGAAGAGAAGGGTTTTATCTCCTGCAAGAGTGAGGCTAAGCCTATTGCTCTGTTGCTAAACAGTTTTAAAAGGTTTGGAATCTATATTGCATTTTACTGGTGACTTTAAGAGACTTTAAAGCAGCTATTTTACAGCTAAGTTTTAAAGGTCTTATGGCATGTGTTTTCCAAGGATTTCAATAGTTGTCCAGCACCAAAAATCTTCAAGCAGGTTCATCCTGGGGCACATGGCACAGGATTATATCTAGATGGTTGTTGAATGTCTCCAGTGATGGAGACCCACCCTCTATGGGTAATCTGTTCCAGTGCACAGTCACTCACCCAGTAAAGAAATTCTTCCTCATATTCAGGTGAAACTTCCTGTGCCGCAGTTTCTGCCAGTTGCCTCTTGTCCTGTTGCTCAGCACCAGAAGGACCCTGGCTCTATCCTCTTGGCATCCTCCCTTCAGGTACTTGTACACATTGATGAGGTCCCCTCTCAGTTGTCTCTTCTCAAGGCTGAACAGGCCCAGCTCTCTCAGCCTTTCATTGTAAAGAGAGATGCTCCAGTCCCCTTTGTCACCTTCCGCTGGACCAAGTCCAGAAGCTTCAGGCATTACTGAGTGCTACACTTTAATTTTGATCCTTAATAGTTCCCGCACAAAACTTTTGCAGAGTCTTAGTTCTTTGATACCTTGCGTTTACGTCCGGAGAAAAAGCAACCCACTTTTCTGTAAGAAATTTCTTTTAATTAAGTGAGAAAATAGGCATTTGGGCAAAAAGGGTTTACAGGAGTAACATATAACCAAGGAAAATATTCCAAAAAAGCATTACACTTAATAGCAGGCTACTAGGAACAAAGACTTCCTTGCCTCCCTCCAAATAGCATTCTGAGCTCTGCTTCTACAGCCTTTTACCAGCTAGCAGGCACTGTTGTGGAGTAGGGACCCTTACCTTCCTTGCTAGCAAACACCAACCCACAGCCTAAGTGAAATACTGCAACTTAAGTGAAATACCCTTCAATTGGTTTTAAGTTCACCACAAGAGAAAGAAAAGAGTAAAGGAAGAAAA
Organism: Cephalopterus ornatus; assembly: GCA_013396775.1. Classification (NCBI taxonomy): domain Eukaryota; kingdom Metazoa; phylum Chordata; class Aves; order Passeriformes; family Cotingidae; genus Cephalopterus; species Cephalopterus ornatus. The sequence continues at coordinate 96,701 of VZRE01011057.1, read as the reverse complement.
GAGAGAAGAAGGAGTAAAGAAAGAAAGAGAGAGAGAGAAACAGTCACAGCCAAGAGGTCACATAGTGGCTGGTCCAGAGACAGAAGGCCAAACTAAGATGGAGCCTGTGTGTGCCTCTTTTATAGACTTTGGCTACTGTGGCCAGGCCCTCTAGGCAGGACACCAGATCATTTATCACTCAGTGCCCTCCTAGCTGAAGTGAGGGGTGCCATAGCCAACCAGAGGCTCCACAGGCATGGTGTAGACGAGCTACCAGGTGGGCCCTGTTGATTGACAGGTGCCTTCCATATGGAAGGCCCCTGTGCCATGTGCCTTCTGATCATGGAGGCCATGTTCTTGCAGGCCTAGGCCTAGATCTTCCCTCCCACGCCCTCCCCCCACCACAGGCAAGATGGTTGATTTGACCCATCAGTCAGTGTGATACAAATCTGGTCTCTGACACTGCTCCAGGAGCTCCATGTCTCTCTTGAGATCAGAACTGGACACAGAACTATAGATGTGGCCTCACCAGGACTGAACAGAGGGCCATGATCACGTCTGGTGACCTGCTGGCAATGATTTTCCTCAGGCACTCCAGGATCACATTGGCCTTCTTGGCCACAAGGGCCACTGCTAGCTCATGGACAGATTGTTGTCCACCAGGACCCCCAGGTCCTTGTCCCCAGGACTGCTTTCCAGGAGGTCAGTCCCTAGCCTGTACTGGTGACTGGGTCATTCTATCCCAGGTGCAGGACCCTGCATTTGCCTTTTTGAATTTTAGATTGTTTCTCTCTGCCCATCTCTCCAACCTGTCGAGGTCCTCCTGAAGGGCTGCACAGCCCTCTGGGGTATCGGCCACTCCCCCCAGCTTTGTGTCATCAGTGACTTTGCTGAGGAGGCATCTTCCCCTTCATCCAAGTCACTGATGGACAAGTTAAACAATACTGGGTCCAATATTAACCCTTGGGGCACACCACTAGTGACAGGCCTCCAGCTAGACCCTGTGCCATTGATTACGACCCTCTGAAATCTGCTGTTCAGCCAGGCTACACTTCCTGAGAAAAAATATAGTAGTGTTTCTGTGAAAAGTTGAGATATCCTGATGATGTAATGATAATGACACTGAAGAAGATTTATTATTTTTTTAATTTTTACTTGAATAGGAAGAATAATCCTGTTACATGTGAGACTGCAGAAGACCTATTGGTTTATATTATGCAATGCCTCCTATTAGTGCTGTATAGAGACCTTTGGATACCAGTTTGAAGGAGGCTCTGTGGCCATGATGGTTAATACTTCGCACCTACTGCAGATTTAATGTTGAGGTGATACAAGCATGTTCAGATCAACTTTACAGTGCGTGTAACGTTTGCTCCATTTGGAGTGCAATGTATCACAGAAGGGTTTATATTTTACAACCTGGATTTGCTGTGTAGGATATGTGCTATATAAGGTCCCTTAGTAAGGTCTGGCAGCACATTTTAAAAAAACTGGTGTTAAACACTGGATCAGTAATTGTTGGGTCAGAACGACCTTGTGGAGGGGCAGGGTGGTGTGTGTGGAGGAGGAAGGGAGGGGTCAAACCTCATGGAGGTGGGGTGGGGTTGTATCCCTCATGGCAGGCCCCTGGAACCCACATGGGGAAGCCCCAGAGTAGCTGTCAGTCACAAACAGCCCGGGAAAACTATAACACAGCCCATCTCCTGGAGCCCCTAACCGAGCCTCAGATTGGCAGGGACAGTGAGGACACTGCCCCTCACTCTGGCCTGGAACCCCAGAGTGGCCGGTGGGTCAGAGGCCCCACCTGGGACCAGAGCAGATAAAATCAAAGGCAAATGTTTGCCTCATATTGTGGCCCTGCCACTGGATGTGTGAGAGCTGATCTTCCACAAGGTTTCAGTGGTAGCTATATAATCTGTCTCTCCCTCCTTCTCTCTTCTTGCTCCCTCTGCTTCTCTTTCTTTGCTCCTTTCTTGATGCTTTGGGTGGCTTAGAGCTAGAGAGATTGGATTTTAACTTGAGTGTTGTGGATTCCTTGGATTTTGACTTTAAGTTTTGTGGATTAGTATGTGCTGGGTTAGTATTGTTGTGGAATGTTTTACCTAGCTTGTGTAGTGGCTTTTTGAACTTTTGTTTAAATTCCCTTATTTTCTTGCCTAAATTAGCTATAAAAGTACCTCTTGGGGACAAGTCTGTGGCTTATTCTCTTGACACTATCTTGAGGTATTAAAGAACCCTGTATCTATATTTTAAAGTAAGACTCCATGCTGAGCCCTAGAGCATGCAGCTGTGGGGCTGGACAGTAGTGAGATCACCTAAGCCCTAAACACAGTGGAAGAACTTTGCAGTATCAAAAAGAATCACAGTATATTTTAAGATTTAAAGGAACAAAAGGCATAAAAATACATTTACGTAATAGAAAGAGTTGGCACTGCCACACTAAACGGTACAATATATGATTCAGATCCATGTTCTTTCACAGGATTTTTTTGTTGAAAACACAATTTTTCTTGCCAATTAATGCAAGTGTCAAGGACACAGCCTAATGTTTTCTTCCAACACTGCTAATCCATACAGGAGAGGAGAGCCACTTTAGAATACACTCTGAATATCTAAGATTACTCAAGATGACATAAAATAAATTCCTCCTCAAATTCATTCCCTCCCCAACCTCCCCAACCCCTAAAAGCCCCAAACTAATGACCAAATAAACACGAGAAAAAATTGTATTTGACCTCTTTTGATCTCTCTCCAGTTCCCTTTTCATCAGATTGTCTATCTCACACTGGCAGTTGCTGCCTCCTTTCTGTAAACCGTTCATTGTAAGTGAGGAGAGCCCAAAAGTTTCAATTTTGTTATTACTGAGCCAACATTACAGAATATGCTAAGACAAACCCTGTTAATCATATTTGTATTATATCAAGTCTTTTTGTTGGGACTTTGCAAAAGTCTTCAGCATAGGCTACCAGCTAGTATGAACTGGCTTAAAAAGCCAATTCAGTCATACTCTTCTGCCATCTGCATTTGAAGGAAAATTTAATTCCTCAAACTCTACTAGCACCACAGTCATCTAGTAGCCAGGTCATTATAGTTGCAATATGATGGATAAAAAGCTGGCCAACATGGTAGTAGTGAAGGAGACAGTAAAACTGTGCTTGTTGACCATTTTGTTTGAAGCAGATGGTACTTATCCTATGTTTCTATGTTTCCCTTGTTCCTAAAAGACTTCATCCAGTTTCCTATTTTGTGGAGCAGAAGGTGCTTAGCTCTGCATTTTCTGCCTAGGTCTCTGTGAAACCTGCAGAAAGACTTCTGAGAGGGAAAGTGGCACCATATCTCCATTGACTGGTGAAGAACAGGAGGTACAGAGGAAGAAGCAATAGGCAAGAATCAGTAGACCTATTGCCAGGAAACAGATGATCCTACTGAGTATGGGTGGGTGAGTGCTCCTTCATAGTGTCATGGCTTAATCTCAGCCAACAACCAAGCCCCACACAGCTGCTTGGCTTAGTCCATCACCAGTGGGATCAGGAAAAGAATCAGAAGGGTAAAAGCCAGAAAATTCACAGTTTGAGATAGTAGTGGTTCCCCAGTGCATGGAACAGGCAAGACTGTCTCACGACTTTTCCCACCAGAATGCCAAAGCCCTACAAAAAAAGTTTGCCCTTACCAAAGTACAAGCAAAGGCCCTGGTGGCATCCTGTCCTGACTGCCAATTAGTAGCCCCTCCACCAGCAGAGGGAATAAACGCTAGAGATCTTGAGCCTCTGCACATTTGGCAGACAGATGTCACCCACATTGGCTACTTTGACAAATTTAAATACGTGCATGTATCTATTGATACATGTTTGGGCTTTATTGTAGCTACCGTGCATCCTGGTGAAAAAAGCCGGGGTCAAGAAACATTTCCTTGCTGCCTTCACCCATATGGGGATCCCCAAACAAATAAAAACCGATAATGGGCCCTCATATGTGGCAAAGGCCACACAAGAGTTCCTTGTGCTGTGGGAATTGAACACCGCACAGGCATTCCCCGCTCTCCAACTGGCCAGGGCACTGTAGAAAGGGCCCACCTTACCATCAAGACCACTTTGGAGAAACAGAAAAGGTCAAGCGTTGGACTCACACCCCAAGAACGTTTACAAAAAATAACCTATGTTTTAAATTTTTTAAACAGAATGGAGGGAGACAGAACTCCAGTTATTAAGCATTTCTCTCCCTCAGGACCTATAACTCCCACTCAGGTGAAAGTTGTTTATACAGACTTAGTAACAGGAAAATGGGTTGGGTCCTTTTCCCTTATAACCTGGGGGAAGGGCCATGCTTGTCTCTCTACAGATGGAGGCCCAACATGGATACCATCAAGGTGGATAAAACCTTTCAAGGAGCCCGGCGTACCACTGCCATCGTCATCTGTGTCACAGGAGTCACCAATGCAATGCCACTGCCCAATTGGATGGAGCAACCTCAGGAAAATCTTTGGGTAAAACTGGCCAAGGCAACGGGCACAGATAACCTGTGCTTGGCCTTAGATAGCACCAGTAGTCCTTTTCAAAGTTGCCTAGCGAGTGTTCCAGCTACCCCTGGGGAAGTGTGGAACACCTTCCTTATTCAGAGCAAAATTTCCGGACATGTTCCTTTGAACCCAGTTACATTATCCCAAAGTATCTCTCGAAAAGTATTCTTTACAATGGAGCCGCAGGAGCTAGACCTCCTGGGCTCCCTCCCCACTAGCTCCAGTGTGATTTTCCATAAGTATACAAATAACAAGCTTTTCAAACCACATGAGGTCTCCTCCACTCTGTCAATATATTGAAATATTACCATCAGGTGCAACTATTCCACCCCAGGAATAATTGCCACTGAACACATTCCATGACCAATGAAGCTCCCTAAGGGCTTCTTTCTCCCTTGTGGAAACAGAGCCTGGCAAGGCATTCCCTCTTACACTGAGGGAGGGCCCTGCACTGTTGGAAAGCTGGCTCTTTTTAATCTGGCGAAGTTCAAACTATCTGGACCAAATCGATCTACCTCCATCCAATCCTCTCAAATCAGATCAAGGAGATATGTAGGTGTCTATCAACCGAGCATATCCAGACTATCTCCTGGAGAAGACACTTCTCCAAAATCTAGGACACCAAAAAATCCATCTCTAAAAGTACCCCAAGAAATGCCTTCACTTTTACCACCATCACATCCCTTTCCGGAGGATTGCGACCCAAAAATTGAAATATGGTCGAAAACAAGGAATTTCTGGGCTTCATTTCTGTTCCCAGAAATCGGTACTGCACATACTTTGTACCTAATTGCCCATCTTGGTTGCTGGCTCATGAAGGAGGCCAATGCAACAACCACTGCCATAGAAGGACTGTTGGCTGACACTGAGAAATTTAAGGAAGTCAGCCTCCACCCCCACACCACATAAGCCAGTGCGCCCTTCAATAAAGGGCCATTTTTCCTCCTCTAACTCAGTGGACGGACCCTTATTTCCCCTGGGCTGTGACACTGCCTCAGGTTATGAGTAAAAGGACTTTGTGATGCAAGTAACTAGTCTTGAGAAGAAAGGACAAAATTTGAGTACTTCCCATAGTACTTGCCACTACTACTCACTACTAAACTTCTGTTTTAACTTCATTCAAGAGATCAGAAGGGAACAAAAATTCTGAGAGTATAGTTGCAGAGAGATGTGATGGCTCATCAAACTGAGCAGAAGAAACCCATTAATGTACAGTGGATGGAGAAGTATTTTAATTTTTCCAAAGTAAAGAACAGGCAGTAAGATGACTGGCAAGGCCTCATAATGACTGCCAAAGGTGACTGTGTTGAGACACTAACAGACTTTTTGGAAGAACAGAATAGATGGAGATTACAGTAGTCTACAGTGTAGGTTAGAAGAATTGGAGGAGGCTAGAATTTGTCAATGGTACTGAAAAACAGAACATAAAGAGCCAAATCCTGAATAAGAGGGCTGGTCCATTCAGCAACACAACCACAGGGATAAATCAGAAGAAGGACCTGACTGAAGGAGAATAAAATCATCATTAACCTGCAATGATGATCAAGATGGAGAAATGAGCAAAAGGTGGTACTAAGGAAGAAGAGTTTTAGAAACAGCACGTTTCTAATATGTAGAACAGCATGCATTTTTCAGGAAAGGAAAGCAAAAATCAGAGATAGGAATGATCTAAGAGTATGCTTGAATAAGCCAGAATGAAGGAAATAAAGAATGGTGTGACCTTTCTCTTGTGGTCTGATGTCCCCTAGCCATCACACACACAGACACATAAACACACTTACTTCTGAGGATTTTAGAAGTAAAAAGACACTATTGAGTTTCATTTTGTCAGAGTAAAAGGCACTGATCAGCAAAAGAGGTATCAAGGGCAGATATAATGTGACAATTGACAAGAATCTAAATAAAATTTTAAAGTTTCAAGGAACAGAAGCACATAGCTGAAGTTTTGTTAGCCATACAAAGAGTGTGAAAGAAAGTAGGGGGCTTTCTGTTCAGTAGAGCTGCAATTCATTCTTAATATTGTCTAGACATGGGCCCAAGATTAGAAAAAAGTACTCTCTGCTTTCATTATGGACAATGCAGGTGCTTGGAGGCAAAAGCAATATGCCTACAGGGCCTAAAGACAGTGGCAGACAACTACTGCTCCAGTTCTAGATACGGTAAGTTACATAAGGGCAAAAAAAAAGAGCAAATTAATAACATGTACGCAAACGAATCTGCTGTAATTTTGGTTCTGTAAGCCATAATTTCTATGACAATTCCTTATCAACATAACCACTGGTACTTAAATAAAAATAATTATTTAAAAATCATCACATTAAGGAAGGGTATTATTTTAACTTTTGTTATATATTTCGAACTTTTTTCTACTACCTGGAATTCTGATAAAGATTCTGATTAATAACTTCCATTTCTTAAGTGAGTTGGAGGTTACATAGTTACCTGAACCTTTGTGTGAAGTTAACAGTGAAATATATTGATTTTGACTACTTTGGTTACTAGAAAACAACAGACCCAAGTAAGAGCTCTTTTCTAAGCAGCACTCTGCTCTATATAATCCTAGATAAATATATAATCTGTACAAAAGACATTTTCACCCAAATAAGCTTTAAAACAGTATTCATACAGAGCTATTATTCAATAGGAAAAACAATCCATTAACATGATGCAAAGAAAAAGCAAATCATGTTCCCTCAATAACTGGATCAGATAAGATGCCAGTTATTGATTTAGTCTGGGATACCAGAATACTAAATCTTCTGCCATATCCAGGCACAGTTTATCCTTTGGAACTCTAATAGTGATGTATTTTTTATGTTTAAAACATAAGAATCCTATTTAAGAGCAAAGACCTATCTTCACAGAGCCAGATTTTCTTTAGCTGCTGGGAGAAATTAGTGTCTTGTGCTGAAATTTTCTTGCATAAATATTGTCTTTAATTTTTTTTTTCATTAATGTCCTCCAGGCATTGAAGCATTTTTATTTTGTGCCTCTCCAATGTGATTTGATGACTTGCCCAAACGCAGGCCTTCTAATTTCTCCTACTATTTTAGAGATTATTGCCTACATGTATTTACTATCTTGTAAAATATTTCCAAATAAAGGTCAAGCTTCTCATTACATGATGGTAGGATAGGGAAAAAGGACAATGACTGAAAATGTTTTCTCCCCATAGTCAGTCAGGGGAGCACAAGTGTGACCTTGGGCCCACAAACATTTCATCTACAATATAAATCAATATAATAGCTATTTTCCCTGTGCTGCATGTTGTAAGAATAATAGAATAGTTTTTTGTGAAGCATGAGGTCAGAACCATCCTCTAATAAATATTGTGCAACTGGGTAAATACTTATAGCAAGCTGAATGATCCTCATGTATTAGGTTACATTTCCTCTGTCTACTCTGATACCAAGAGGTTTCAAAATGAAGTGGGTCTCCATGACTTGACAGACTTATTATTAGCACCAACAAAAATGTTTAAAGTGGTGTCTCAGCAAGCTGAGGCATTAGCACCAACCTTCCCAAATTTTTCTTAGAAGAAAATCAAGGTATTTGGCAGCAATGCTGCAATGTACTGCAAAATACCACATAATCCCATTAGCACAATATATGATAGATTCTTCAGATATGCCAGATGAGTATTCCCCATTTATAGTACACAAAAATAGAATTATGCACATAGATAATAAGAATTCATGCAGTCCAAGTTATATTCTTGAGTGTTCCTGAAGGGTATACAACTATTATCATCTAGTCCATAAAGCTACAACATTTTAAGAAGCTACTGTCTTCTGTGGCTTGCTCTGTTCCTCATGTAAAAGCTTCCGAGTAAGACTTAGCCATCCACAGGGGGCCAGAGATGACTAAGACTATATTTGAAGCTGATGCTGGATTATTCAGAGGTCATTTGTCAAAGTACTAACATCTAAATTAACTTGATTGGATTCTCAGAAATGACACCTTGGAAAAGATAAAAGACTGAATGCCACAACGGATTTTCTAGTTCATGAAATACTGCCAGAAAACACATGCAGAAGATCGGAGCAACTCAGGAATCGGATAATTTTTGAGCATACTTTTAAAACCGCTTATGTGGTCAGGAGTCATGTGGTCAGGATACAGGACTGGTCAGGGGAGACAGATGTCAACCTGACACTCACTAGGAATGCAAAGACTTAGCTGAGAATAACGAAAAAGCAGAGTTAGTTTGCAAAATGAGTCTACTTGTATTCTTGTATTTGTAGCTATATCTCATTCCCTGAATAAAGTGGAGGGAAATCAACGCATGATCTAATGCAGTTGCTGGCTTGGCAACGTATTTCCTTTATATTGTTCACAGCCTCAATATATCATATTGTAGTAAGAGTTCAGACAACTAAGGCAGTGAAAAATATTAATATAATTTTTTTAGTATTTGTATCTAGTTTTCATTGGCACATTTCTACAAATGTTTAGGTAGTAAAATCAAATTAGCTGTTTGTTTTTCTTTTCCTGTGGGTTACAAGAGATGTCTAGTGTTACCTATACTAACTGTCCAAAAATCACAGGTCAGAATGAAAATAAAATAGTGATTTCTAATAGCTATTTATATTTCATTTTCAGTTTTTGAATTCTTAGATCACATTTGGGCCATGTTTTTATACTGTGGAATAGAAGTGCTAAAAGCGTAAGAAGAAGCAACCTAGAAATTCTTATGTAATCAAAAGACTCCAGAAGGAGTTTTAAAGAAAATAATGACGAGCTTGCAATAAAATTGTGAAAGCTGGCAATAATTAAATTTCATTTTCTGGAGGAAAAAAAATAAAGGGAATGTAATAATTCTTGGCTAACCACTCTAATAGAATGTTATTTATTTACTTTTATACTCAAATTGAAAATAAACTGTAGAAAGAATTCTATTCCTGTGTTTTTGTAAATTTGAAACTGAACATGATCTGACAACTGCCTGTCCACTCCGTAAATGAGTAAGCATGGAAAGCTAGCCTCTGAATCCTTACTGTCTGAATTCAGAATATAATTAAATTCTTTTACATGCTTAAATCAATTCTTATGTTGTGCATATTACTAGGATACAACTACTGACAAAAATTAACCAAAACAAACACATATATCAAAATTCAGTATTAAACTGCCCTTAATTTCTGCAAGAATTACCTTTTGTCTCTCAGTTTACTCCAGGTAATTTTAATTGCAGTCTGCACGATATTTATAATACTTCTTTTTTTATGAAAATACAGATATTTATGTAATATTTATTCTGAAATAGTTTCTGTCTCTAAAGGAAGAAACTCTGTTGAGTAAGAAGTGTCTAAAAAATTGAATCAACAGACATGGAGTCTCACTTTGTTACTCTAAACTCAACCACAGTAGGAAAGGGAAGTTCAAATGTACAACTTTGCATCGCTGCCAAAATACACGATCTCCATCTCAGTACACTGAGTCAGTTGAGTCCCACTGTGATGATGGAGTTCAGGATGCAAGAAGAGTTCATGATGGGCTGAGTCTGCAGTACCACCCTAGAATGCAATGTGCAGTATCTGTTTTTTATTCTCTTTGGGCTGGGAATTTATAGCAAACAGTGCTTTTGGGAACAGTGTTAGCAACTGAAATACTGCAGCAGAAAGTGGCCTCCCAGTAACTTTTAGTTACTGCCACAATGCGCACAGATAATAAAAATAGAATCCTGCTTGTTCATCTGAAGTAGTTTTTGAATTTAAGTGATTGTAAGTAACTGTAACTTAAACCTGATGGTCAACTGAGACAAACAGAAAGACATTTAACTTAGAATTTCAAGCAAAAAAATCAGGCAAGATAATTGAGGTAAAAGGAAAATTATATAACAAGATGTCAAAACTCCCTTATCAAGTATTTTTTTCTTCTTTAAAAGCTGGTGTCTGTAAAGCAATATATAACAGTAATTTAAGTACACTGATAAAACTAGAAAGTGTTTTAATTGCTGCAAATATTTTTTGACTAAACTACTAGTGCTTATATTTCTTTCCAATTTGTTTGTTTTCCTAATGTCTTTTTTTTTCTTTTTAAGACAGTATGAACTGTTAAACAAAGATCTGAAAATCATACGGCTTGGCTCTGTTCTGAGCAAAAACAGCTTTATCAACGCTACTGCTGTGCACTCTGCTGTGACTTAACCTGACTACACCTTAACCTCTCCATCATATAAAAGGAGGTAACCTATACTTATATGAATTTTGCAGCTTGCCTGAGATATTCACATTATACTTTGGTTCAAAATTCTCTAATTATTTCTGATTGATAAAAGCTTGTAATTACAAAAATTAAAGCTGAATTTCTTATTTAATCAATTCCAGTACTTATACTTTTAATCCATCTGCAGTCACAAAATCAGTATGTTTCAGTGCATTGCCCAGCAGCATACAATACTAAAACATACAAATTATTGTAAAACTGATTTCTAATATTAAAGATTGTGAGGCACTTGCATATGTTCATGGCTCTCATATTGTACATATGTGCATGAATTCAATGGGCTGGTAAGAGGGAGGATGTGTAGGTGTATGTTCTCAGCTGCCATCCCTAGGGTTAGGGAGAGTCTCCTCTGCATCCCTGCATACTCAACAAGTTTGGGTGGTCATGGACAGTGTTACTCCTTCCAACAACCACTCCTTGGGTTAAGAAGGGTATCTTGTCTTACTTATTGAGCCTGGGTGGCCATGTACTCTTCACACCCTGATTCAGGGTGATGAAACTCTCCTCTTCATTTTCTATGTAACCTTCCCATAACCAGGTGACTCTCCCAGTTAGTCTATGACACAGGCTACACAACACATGCAAGGTCAAGGTCAAACCTTCCTTCTTTAATTTCACTAAGAAACAAATTAACAATGAAACGATGAACTCCCAGCGCTCAGCTAAACCCACCTCCTCAGCTTATGGCTACATAAACCCCATCTCCCTCTGCCAGGATAGCCGAACTCTGGAATCTGCTTCCCCTCTTAATGACTTCCAGCTGTCTGTCTCTCCTTCTAGGCCTTCTGTTGCTGGCAGGTGCTGTGGGGTGGGGAAAATTTCATGTCCAGGACACTGATAACCACCTTCTTCTTCTGTGCTTTTTTTTCTGCTGACGCATCCTAATTCATATTAGTGGCTTGTGTTTTTCACTGCCTTGAAATGCAGTACCAAAGTCTGCAACCTCATTTAGCAGACAATAAAAAAACAAAGTCTTCCTGATAGCAAAGGTAAGTGGAAGATTTTAATTGGAAGGCCATGTTACAGACTCCTTCAACATTGTGATGTAGCTGCCCTGGGGAAGGTAACCCGTTGATTGATGTTTACAACACCCAGCCTGTACACATGGAAGTGTGTACTACAGAAGTTTGCAGTAAACCAGAGCAACTTTCCCCATAAAGCCATGTCCTAGGAATTTTGATAAATTTTAGGAGGATACTTGGTTTTCTCTCCTGTCTTTTTGGGGGTAGATCAGACCTTTGCTGTATTCTTCTCTGCTTATGAGATGAAATGGCACTTTCTTTTCACTGAGTGAAAAGTGAGTCACGCTAATGGCGGAACTCCAGGTCCCTGTGTCAGTGAATCTAGGGCTGCCATGCTGACTTTTTCCAGCTCTGCTTTTTTAAACTGTGCAAATTCAATTGAATATAAGGGCAGATATGAGGTCTGAAGTAGTATCCTTTATAACATGCAGCTGGGAAAAAAAAGTGCAGTTTTGGTTAAATACTTTTTTCACCATTTTTTTTCCATTTAAATGGTCTGCCTGTTCTCTTGGTTATGACAGGTGATCCGATATCAGATACTACTTCTGCTTATAGACCTCGCCACTTTTATATCCCCAAACTATTCTTCCTATAACTATAATCACATTATTATTTATAGCTGTCACAAAAGTGAAAAGAATGTCTGCTGCAGCCCTGAATGAATACATAAGCAAAAAACCCCAAACCAAATCTGTATCACAAAACCTCCAGAAACAAGTATGGAAACAAGTATGTTTTGAATTCATTGTCTAAACAAGATCTAACATATATCTAGGGTTATAATATGTTCTTGAGAAGCATATAAATTACTAAAATATCGAGGACATTGCCAAAGCCTGCTAGAAATATTTTCAGCAATTTTGACTATTTTTTCTTGCTGCAGAAAGCACCTGTTTGACGATGCTGTTTCCTACCAAGCCATCAGTGATGAACATAAACAGTCAATATAAAAATTCTTTGAGATACGCAAATTCACTAGTATATAATTTTAACACTTCTAATTAAAATCAGACTAGTAAGGACACCTTTTGTTTAAAGGCAAATGAGAATGGTCTTTTATGTACTCATATTTCTTGACTTCTAATAATGCAGTACTGGGGGTTGCCACAATGGATGGAGTAACTTTTTATTTCACATTTAGATAATGAGAAGAAATGTACAAAGAAAAAAAGGTAATTGTGTGATCAAGAGTAACCGCAACATATTTGTAATATGAACACGATTCAATGAAAGATGTGGAATTTCCCAACTGCAAAAAAAAGCCAAACCAAAAATATCTATGCTTCTGCCTCCGAGGCAGATTAGGGAGCACTTCTCTTTGAGTAACTTTCACAAGCACTGTAAGTGACAAAAGCCATATCAACTAGGTTTGAATTGCACAATATATTTCTAGTAGACCTCTTACAAGTGGAAAAGCCACAAAAAAGTTGCATGCTTACTCAACAGTCATGTATTAGGAAAATTTCTTGTGTTGACCCAATTCAAACTGAACATAGTTTCATTTGAAAAAAAGTGAAATCCAAAGGGAAATATTTAGGCTTGGGAGAATTCTGCCTAGCAGTCTCATGCATTTGAGAGCTGTAAATGGAGGTATTCCAAAATACAAAGATTTGTGAGAAAGATAATGCACAGAATACTCTCATACAAGGCCAGGTCTCTCAATTCACCAAAACTTGCTAACCGCACACTTTAAGTTTTCTAAAATATTCTAAGAATTATCATGAATACTGTTTGGGTTAATAATTAGAAAGTTTTTCTAGAGAATCAACCTATGAAATGGCAGGAAAAAAAATGCAAAGGTGATTAAACCGTATATAAAAATGTCCTTAAAATAAATATCTTGTGATGGGAAAGTGTTAGTTGTGTGTTTATTGTGGTAACACATTGCATCTACACAAAAAGCATATGTACAAATTTCTCTTCCAAGGTTCTAAAGTCGTAGCGAACTGTGGTCTTTTGTTTTGTGTTGTGTCAAGCTGTGAACCTAGCCCCTGTAACAAGTGAATTTTTTTGGCTGAACTTCGAATGACCTTGTACTTGGAAAATGTTTTTAAATACTGTTTAGTCATTGTAGTTGTTTAGCAGCTAATCCAAGCATATTGTTTTTTAAGTAAGGTTAGCTTCTTGTTGCCCAGGTGTAATATAGAACAAACGGTCAAGGGGGCAACAATAAAAATATTAGGAAACAGAAAGCAGAAAAGATGGTTATTAAAAGGCAGGGATGTGGAAAAAGTGAAGGCTATGTAGAATCAAATGGCTGGGTAACTTACAGTAAAAGAGAATTAGAAAACCCTAAAAGCAAACAAAAAGTTTAAAATATAAACAATTTAAAATTATTATATGATAATGGTCATTATGGTCAAATGCACATGTAATAACACACAAAGATAAATAACTGAAAATGCAAAATCACAAATATGAGATGATACAATATACAATGACTGTAAAAGTTACAATAAAAATTATAAAGGATGTTCTAAGGAGAGACATAGTATCAATCCAGTAATTGTTGAATCTCCTTAGATTTCCATATACCTGGAAGAAAACAGTCTCCCACCTTGAAGTTTACATTTGTAATTGTACATGTAATAATTGCAGTAATAGTAAAAACTCCTATAAAAATATATTAAAAAATAGATAATTTGGGCTCGAGTAGTATAGCCACTTTCATCTTCTAAGAAGGGACTCTAGAGATCAATGTGCAGCAAAAATCAAATTTGACAGGCAAAGCTATCCCTAAGGATGCAGAAATCTTTCTCCCAGAGCCACAGGTGAAAGGATTGGATATTTTAGCATACATTCTAATTCACACAAAGTATAAGCCTCCTTCGCTTCTCTGCAAGCACCCGTACACTAAGAATTTTGTTTCTTGTTACAAATGGTACATTCAGGCAACTTTTCCACAAAATGTACAAAAGTTACAAAGGAGGGGAAAAGAAAATATACTTCTTTATAAAAACAGGTATGATGTTCCTGTAGCAAGATAATTGACATCAGTGGAATGCAATTCAATTGGTGCTTCTTTCCAGGCTAAAATATATTCCGTCCTCATGTTTCAACTTCTTTTTCCATTTGTTTGGGGAAAACTCTGATTTATATGAGTACTTTGCTTGCCATGTAGGCTACAGGAAATGCGCAAGGATTTGCTTTGGCAATGCTATTTCACCTTTTATTGAAAAACCAGGTACTCTGCATATCTGGATCTTAAAACCAATACATTTATAAACCACACTGGCCCAAATATTTCACTTACTTGTAATGACTAGATCTTCCAAGCCTTAGTTGGAGGCTCTGAAATCCAACTGTGGGAGTGATAATTCTGAAAAACCTTCCTGTCTGAGGTTTAGATGCTCATGCATCCTAAAGTGCTATAAAGACCTGATCTAAAAACAGGTTTCTGATATTGTCTTGCAAACGTTATTACTTAATTCAGTTAAAAAAAACCTCACACAGACAAAAATGAAAAGGCAAGATGCATCTCACTGAGGTATGCTGGAACCTTAGCACCTCACAGAACATCCAGAAAAATCTCATTACCTCAGCAATGTCTCTATGGACCTGAAGGGAGGGTGTCCTCCTGGTGCTGAGCAATAGGACAAGAGGCAGAAACTGGTGCACCAGAAGTTCCATCTGAACATGAGGAAGAACTTCGTTACTGTAAGGGTGACCGTGCACTGGAACAGATTGTCCAGACAGAGATGTTGTGGAGTCTCCCCCACTGTAGATACTCAAGAACTATTCGGACACAATCCTGTGGTCTGGGACGACCCTGCTTGAGCACGGAGTCCCTTCCAACCCGACCAATTCTGCCATTCTATGAATCTGTGATCTGGAAATATCTGGTATCTCAACAGAGACGAGACACAGGTGCCTCTACAGCTCAGGAAGGGCAGGGATCTGCTGGATTCCCAGGCATTTCCAATATCCTCTCTCAGCACCCTGGCTAGACAGTAGCTGCTTCTGTAGGGACTGTGAGGAAAAAAGAAGGCTGGACTCGCACACTGGGGAAGCGTGAGGGCTCACGCAGCCCGCCCTTCCGAAGTGCCAGTGCTCGCCAGCGGAACATCTCCCGCTCCCGCTCCCGCTCTTCCCGGCCCGGGACCGCCCGCCCCGGCACGGCGCATGCGCGGCCGCGGCTCGGGCGGGCGATTTCAAACGCGCCCCTCTCCCCTTCTCCTCGCCGGGGCAGCGCTGACGTCATTGCACCGCGTCCTCCCCTGCCCTGCGGTTTCCGGCGCTCGCCCGCGCCGGGAGTGCGGCGGAGCGGGGCAAAGTTTTCATTTCTGTGGTTCGCGGCGCCGTTTCTCTGCCCTCTCCCCCAGGCGCGGGCGGAGGTTCCGTGAGCCCGCTCCTCCCGGCGCGGACCCTCCTGTATCCTCGCCGTCCGCGCGGGAGCAGCGGCGAGGGGCTCTCGGCGATGGCTTCGTGGGGCGCGGAGGCGGCGGCGCGGCGGGTGGCGGAGCTGGAGGAGGAACTGCGGGGTCTGGCGGAGGAGCTGAGCCGCTGCCAGGTACCGGAGCGCGGGGTCGCCCGGGGCCGGCCTGGCGCGTCCCCCGGGGGCTGCGGGTTCGCGTCCCGCTCCCGGCGGGGCCGGGAGGCAAGGATGGGGAGCAGGGCCCCGGGCAGCTCCGGGCGGTGAGTTAAACCGGTCCGGGCCCTTGTCGTGGCTAAAACCAGCTGTCCTGAGAGCTTTTTCGTTCCTCTCCAGAAGCCACGGTTTGCTTGAATTGTAATGGCAGTGGTCCCGACGTGCTGCCTTGTGCAACTCCGGGGAAAAATGAACAGTCAGAGGAGTTTTAGAGAAATGTAGGTCTTGAAGGAACCTTTGGAGGTAATTTAATCTCTCGCCCATTCTTGCAGCGGGACTAAGTATATCCGAGCCGTTTCTGGGGAAGGAGGGCTTAATGACTAATTATGAGTGTACTTAGAAAAGTTCCCCCGTGTGTCTCTCCTTGAAACCTCCTTTCATAGGTACGCTGCCCTCATTTTTCTGATTAGTTGTTCATCTCTGACATTTAGGTGTATTTACTGAAAATATAGAAGTGCAGGTAATATGAAATGAATGAATATTCTCTGCCAAACACATGGGTTACACCAGAAGTATGCAGCAGAGAGGAAGATGACATTTAATGCTTCAGGTGCTTTCTCACTTGATGAATACTGCCAAAACAGTATTTTCATGTGGCATGTAGTTTAAAGTAGGTTAAAGCCACGAAGACCTGGGCTGACGTAGTCATCACAAGAAAGCAACCACTTTGGAGTTAGTCGAGGTTCCGTTCTCCAAGCAGCCTTGGTACACCTGACAACTGGCGTCGGTTCATGTTGTGGGTAGAATTCAAATTTGAAAAACCATATTGCATAGAAGATCTATGGGGAGAGGGAGCTGTCAATGAAAGTCCTGTTTGGAAATGCTGAACAATGCTGAGTGCTTTTGGGGGTATCTTCAGTGTCTTGTGGGAGAAGTTCAGAACAATCTTTATAAATATATATGTTTCTAGTATGCAGTTGTGCACTCTCAAACAAAATTTGATGGAAGAAGAAGGAAGGCCCGGTGCTCTGCTCATTTGGTAGTTGAACATAAATTATATGTTACTAAAACGTAGTAGGATGTAATATTTCTGAAGAACATTAAAAATAATAGAAACTTGGAAGTACACAGTACAAATCTGAATTTCTAATCGCTTTGATAATGTAACGTAATATACACAAATTGTAGTTAAAAGTCTGATTTCCCCTTTAGATTCATTCAGTTATGTGTGCATTTCTGCTTGTCTCTTGATGAACACATTCCAGTCTTTTTAAAGTCAGAAAACTGAAAATATTTTTAAATGTATTTATTTTAAGTCTCTTGCATATTATCTTGCCATTCTTGTATCTTCCTCTTTTATCAGATCAGATAATTTTCTGGGAGGGAAGCAGGCACAAGGGACCAGGAAATAGTTGAAAACAGAAGCCAGTCAGTGTTCTGCAATAATCTCTCCAGCGCTAGGTAGAATCCAATATATACCATCTTTCTAATGACAGGGGATGCATGTCTTCAGGATTTATTTCAGGTTATTAATAAAATAAAAAGGAAAGTGAGGTAGTAATCTATAAGCAGGGTTTCTCTGAAAGCATTGCAGTGTAGACATCTTTACTATTTTACTAATCCATCAATAAATGTAGGCAGGTTTAAGCATGTGTATGTTGTGTAAAGAACAGGGAAGCCAGATTTTAATAAATTAAAGAGGTGATAATCTAGTAAATTATGCAGCTTTTTCAATGTAGTATTATATAAGATAATTAACTTTTCAAAAAGAAAGTTTTGTGAAGATATTCTGAATTTGAAGGGGAACTAAAATAGCCTTTGGTAAGATTCTTCAACTGGTTTGAAAGTCAGCTGATAAAATTATTTGGGGATGGTTGATCCATTTTAAGATCATATTTTGTGAAAACTTTGTGCAAAGATAGGCTATTTGAAAACACAACACTGACATTATCCTTATCTATTTATGTTTTTCTAGTTTCTTCACAGTTGTAATATGAAGTTTTTGCTGGCCAACTAATTCCTTTTGTGGAATTTTGTTTGATCTGTTGTGATCTGCTTAGTTTCATTTAGATCTAAGAACTTCTTTGGTTCTTGTGATGTCTTTGAAATTTGTAGGTCTTCTTAGTCAGAGTCATGAAACCATTATGTTGGAAGGGACCTCTTGAGAGAATTTATTGCACCCCACCCTATAGCAGATTGCTCAGGATGGTGTCCAGTTCGGTTTTGAGTGTTCCTGTGGCTGGAGATTGCAGCCTCTCAGGAAAACCTGTGGAAGTGTGTGAAGACCCTCACATAAAAGTGTTTCACTGTCTGGTGAGATTTTACTTGTCCTATGTTCCATGCTGTTGGGTAGGGCTATCCCTTCTGTAGACTGCCTTAGCAGGCATTTTGGATAGAAGCGTTATGTTTCTTTATAAAAGATGTTAGTGAGAGGGTGTTAACTTTTAGTCCAGCAACTGGACAAAATTGCCTGGGATTTTTCTTTCTTTTTTCAGTCTTTTTCCTTCTGAGTAATATGTTCACAGACACATAAACTGCACTTCCAAAAAAAGCTTCCCAGCTGAAATCTAGTTTAGTCGTTTAACAGTGTACCAGAACAAAAGGATTAGTCTTAGGTATTTGTTAGGTATTAGCCTCTTGGTTATTTTTTTTCCAAAGAAAAAAATACATCAAATGATTGACGCTGAAAGCTTTAATTTGTTTTAGGAAACTCTAGTTAAAGTTTTAGTAAAGAGATGTATGCATCCAACAGTTGTTTAGCATCTGAATAGATTATGCCAAGTTTCTCTTCTATATACCTTCTTGGACCATTATATTCATTGTAATATAAACTGCACTTCTGAAATGAAGTCGTTTTGGGGAACTGCAGCCCACTGATTATATGGGGTCCGCTGTCTGAATACTTGGGAGCCTTTTTGGGCTAATGCAGCTCCTGAGTCTGGCGGAAGTATTTTGCATGCTATCTTTGCTCTTAACCGCAGGTAATCCAAGCATCTTCTTCTGGATGTTGTCTCTGTTCTGCAGCAGAATCCTGGAGTACCTGACCCTTTTACTCATGTGGGATGGTGCCCTTTCTGTTCAAAATGAGATTCTTATTAACATTTTTTTCTGTCTTTTTAGGTAACACTTCCCACTAAGTGAAGGTTCCTACAGGGTCAAATACGGTATTTTTGTCTTCCTTTCCCCCCCTACCCCCCTTTTCCTTGCATTCCTTTCTAAAGCTGAGTTTCTGCTGGTAAGTCTTGACTTTTGCAGCTTAGGTTTGGAGTATTTGATATTTTCTTGTGGGACCTTGAATCATAAGAAGCAAGATCTTGGAGAAAGGCGTGTTAACATCACGTCAATTTTGTTGCAGTCGGTCTGTGAAAACTCATGTTGACTTGTAATTCTGTGATAGAATTAGCAAAAATGAGAAAGCCAGGTTCTGAAAATGTCTACTGAGGAGCCTTGTATAAAGCTGAAAAGGTATGCCTCTATAGTATGCTGTTTTGGGAAAGTTATGACTGTATTTGCAATAAAGCACCATATAATTATTTTGATAATGATTTTTAATTTCAGTGCTCCTCTTTTCCTTATTTTACTTGAGAAATTAAGTAATTGTTCCTGAAAACAAGAAACTGTTTTTTATTTTTATATTTCTTATTTCTATTCAGACCTTGTTACATTTCTATGAAGGACTTGATGTTGTTGGGGGGCAGTGGAAAGGCAAAGAAAGATGAAATAGTAAGATACAACACATCTTGTCTCTATTGCTTGTGTTAACTGCTGCATTTCATTTCAGGGTTTTATGCTGCTGCCTACAACCATAAAATTTCAAGATACTTCCATGGAAGATCTTCGATACCTTTGTTCTTATTACTCCCACGAGATTTTGTCTCTGCTTGGTGTTTAAAAGATCTGGCTTATGTTTTAAACCCGTATTGTTTTCTCTTGCGCTGTGTTCGCAAAGTGTTGTGGCCTCTGGTGAAGGGAATTAGAGTGCTTTGGTTGGTCATGTGTGGGTTTTTTTGTTTGGTTGGTTTTTTTTGGTTTTGTTTTTTTGGAGTTTTTTGATACGTTGAGTGGAGTTCCTGAGCCAACAGTACATTTTTAGCTTTCATGTGCTTTAATCTTGGGTATTTCTTTAAAGTACCTGTTTCCTCTATATTGATTCACAGCATATTCCCTGGTTGGTTTCCAGCAGTCTTTTTTTTTTTTTTTGGGTGAAAGATACTTCATTTGGTGTAAAATAATGTTCATTCCTCAAGCAGAAGATACGTATTTGGTGTCCTAGCTCTTAGTTTCTTGCTAAGGTACAAACCTCTTCATGCCCCACCCACTATTCTGTAATTAAAAAGATAGGAATGGTTCTTTCAAATATTCTGTGATGGGAAACATCATCAAATCCTTGCTTTGGACAAGATAGTGTGATTCAAGACTGGATTTTCCACAACCAGCAGACTGTCCTGTATTACTGGTAATACAGGAAATTGGAAGAAGCAAATACGTATCTTCTGGGTTTACTTATGCTATTGGTGATGTTCACAAGAAGGCTTTGCTTTGTTTAGCTTTATTTCATATTTTTAGCCTAAGATCTCTTTATTTGTTGAAAATGCTGTTTTGAGTTCAAACAAGTGTCTTAAGAATTTTTCCATTACTAGTTTAAAAAAAAACCCACTATCAACCTTCATTTTGTTCATTGCAGTTTTGCTTTCAAAGGTGAGGTGGCATCTCTTGCTGCTGAAAGGATGCTGTGTTTTCCTAATTGAGGACTTCCTTTCTAAAATTGTAGTTCTTAAAAAATGGAAGTGCTTATAATGCCTACTCCTTTTCTGTGTTAGGAATTTAGTACACCATAGCACGATACTCTGCACAGTTTATGCTTGTGGCTTGAAAGGTACAGTCTGTCAGCTGCCAGTGGTCTGCAGAGCAAATCGTTTAGTCAAAGAAACCGTTCTGCCCTGTATGGTTTTCATTTTACAAATGCAGTTTTTACATTAAAAAATACATAGTTCTTCATTAGTAAAAAAAGTTTGGAACTGATCAGTAATCTGTCTGTAACTGTTTTGCTGATGCAGATTCACTGGCAGAACTTTCACACTTTCTGTCAAATTTCTGTCAAAAAGTGGTAAATGCAAATGGAGAATAAAGAGATCTTCCTGTAGTTGCTGCCGTTTTTGCTTTTCTTTATTAAGGGGTTGGAAAGAAATCTTCAAGAATGGACATTGTGTATCCGTGGGAATTTTTGGGTAGAAGAGAATCAAAAAAGTGGACTAACAGCCCTTTGTGGGAAGTGGAGTGATGGGGGCTTAGTTGCTTCTGGCCTTTTTTCATGCTTTACATTTCCTGCTAGTTGTGAAAAGCTGTGCATAGACCCATTGTGGTCTTCATGTCCTATTTCATAGCGTATTCGCAGAAAAAGGGCAGTGGAACTCTCTTATTTTGATCACTGTGTGGGTCAGGAAGGGCTGTCAAACATTCTCGTTGCCATCACTAGCATTGATAACAGATTGGATTGCTATAACCAGTTTTTCTCATGGAAAATATTTCATTGGCTGAAAAAGTAGATGCATTCATTCTGGACCAATTTAATATCGAGGACACCCACTGAAAATCTAGTTATAAATGATACCATTGAATAAGTAGTTTTAACACCCCCCCTTTATTTACAAGTAAACATGAAAAATGTATTAACTAACAGACCAAGATGTTGTGTTGCTTCATAATAGATGAATAGCTATTGGAGATGCATGTCAATTGTACGTAATAGAAATAGTTTTAAATCAGTAGCTGAGAATTGAAAGTAACAGTAAATTAAAAAAATGAAAATCATAGTTCTCCCCCTGTGATGTGTTTGTCTGTCGACTTTGTTCTTATTCTTCTGCCTTTGTGACCAAAATTGAAATTTTTGTGAACTGTCAGTTTGAGAATTTGAGTGTGTCAGTATTTCTTCTGGATGAATTGTTGATATCCATACTGTTCTTTCAAAATGGGGCAAAGTGTTTAATGCTTCCATTCATTAAATGCTAATTTCTTTTATTAGTGATTAAGCCGAGACCACATATTTATTGGTGCCAAGGGATGCCAGCTGTTTAGTGCTTTGGGTGGTTTTTTTGTTATTTTGTACTCTTATATTTTGCCATAAGGAGTGTGAATCACGTGAGTCTAATTAGTACAGGTGTTATTAATAAAGGTCTTACTCTTTATGTATTATAGGCAGAAGTAGTGTTGTTGAATAGTTAAGTTTATTTTCTTTTTTTTTTTTGACTAATTTCAGTTAACTAGAATGAAATTTTGCATACCTGGTCTTCCTTTTGAAAAGTACTGGTTTAGAATATTTGAGTAAAACTGAAGATGAACTAAGAGTGACATTTAAACAAAAAAAGTATACTTTTGGATTCGATAATGTAGTTACCTATTAACAGTGTGACTCTGTGTGAATATATCGAGTTGCCCTAGCATGTGAGTGGGAATTTAAAATTTTGTATAGAGATCAGAATTGTAGAACAGCTTGGGTTGGATGGACCTTTAAGGGTTATCTAGTCCAGCCCTCCCAACAAGGATGTCTTTCAGTAGATCATGTTGCTCAAAACTCTGTCCAGCTTGTCTTTGAACACTTCCAGTCTTGGGGGATCTGCAAGTGTCTTCCACTGCCATATCATCTTGTTGTCCACACATTCTTTATGTTCAATCTAAATCTACATTTAATCTAAATTTAAATATTTTTAAGTTCAAAAGTATTCAGTTTAAAATTGTTGCCCCTTCTCGTGTCACTTCAGCCGTTGGTAAAAAGTCTGTCTTTCTTACAAATGCTCTTCAGGCTGCAATCAGGTCTCTTGTAAGCATTTTCCAGGCTGCACAAACCTATCTCTCTCATCCTGTTTTCACAGAGAGGCATTCCAGGCCTCTGATCAGTTCTGTGACCCTGCTATGGACCTGTGCTGATATGACCATGTCTTTCTAGTGCTGGGGTCCACCGAGCTGGACATGGTACTCCCGATGGGGGTTTTACAACAGCAGACTCGAGAGGGAGAATTGTCTCTCTTGGCCTGCTGGGCTTTTGATGCAGCCCTGGATACAGCTGACTTTCTGGTCTGCAAGTGCATGTTACTGGCTCATGTTCAGCTTTTTTTCCCACAAGTAACCGCAAGTCCTTTTCCACAGGACCCCTCTCAGTCAGTTAGTCTGTATTATAGATATTGGGATTTGCCCAACCCAGGTGCAAGACCTTGCACTGGCCGTATTTGAACTTTGAGATTTGCATGTGTCTGCTCTTCAAGCCTGTCAATGTCCCTCCTTCAGGATGGCATCTCTTCCTACTGGTGCAGAGGTTATACCATTCAGCTTGGTACTGTTTGTATCATGAAGACATAATTATGAAGATATTAAACAGTGTTGGTCTCGATATGAACCCTGGAGGGACACCACTCATGATTGGTTTCCGTTTCAACATTGAGCTGATAACTGTAACACTCTGGACAAGGCTATCTAGCCCATTCCTTCTCCGTCTAATCCGTCTATCCATCCATCAAAGCCATAGCTGTCCAATGAAATGGCAAGAAGGTTGTGGGGGACTGTATCAAAGGCTTTAGAGAAGTCTAGGTGGGTAACATCTGCAGCTCTTCATTTATCCAGTGATGCAGTCACTCTGTTTTATAGGACCATTACATTAGTCAGTCATAGTTTGCTCTTGCTGAAGTCTGTTGTCTGTCTCTAATCACCTCCATGTCATCCATATGCCTTGTCATAGGCTCCAAGAGGATCTGTTCTGTGATTTTACTGGGTACCATGGTAAAGCTGACAGGTTGGTGGTTCCCAGGATCCTTCTTTTTACCCTTTTTAAAAAAAGGCGTGAAATACTCTTTCCTCCAGTCAGTGGGGACTTTGACTGCCATGAGATAGGCATGAGTGAAAAGCTGCCTGCTATGGGAAGAATAAAACATTGCTATTTGTCAGTAAAGGAAGTTGCATTTTACATGCAGAGGTGTAGGCTCTTGCTTGTAATTTTTCCAACTGCACTGAGGAAGCCTATAAAACACACTGATTGTTTGTGTTTACCATGTAGTTACAGAGTCAGTGTCAAGGAAAATGACTGTAGCTGGTTTGGTTTTCTCATCAAACCGCTTTGGTTCTGAAAGGAGGTATGCCGTTCTTAAGGAATGACTTCAGATAATCTTGCCCTTTGTTATTATGAAGAGCGCACTGTTTCAAGTTTTTCGGATACTGTCTAGCTCATGACTTAAAAGATATGCAAATATTCTTCGATTTCTCCCCAATTTCACAGGATTTGTAAAATACTACAATGTCTTTTCAGGCAGAGTTGACATAGTGGACCCAAATTCTTCTTGGTTAGTTGTGGTTATATATTTATATATATATGTATATATATATACCCCCCAAATATATGCATATGGTTATATTGTCTGTAAAATAAAACTATTTGTGCATTCCTGTATTCTTGAATGCATTGAAAACTACAAATGCATTATGATCATATTAATCCAGAACATTAAATTTAAGCGAAAACCAGCTCTGAGACCTGTGGTGAAGCTTTTAGATTAGCCTATGTTCTCAAATAATCAGTTGAATTGTTAAAATAACTGTCAGAATTGTAGTGCTTCCAGTAAGCACTTATGTGACTTAGGAAATTCATGTCCTATTCAATACTGTGCATCTTCCATTTAAATTACTTCAATTACTATGGTTAGTTTTAATTAAAGTAGTTTAGAGTCTTATAGCTTGAAGTGAAAGCTCGCAAATGAGTTATCTTATCCTTGATCTATAAAGGTATTAAAAGAAAGCTTTTGCTATCTCATATCCTCTCCTCATTGAAAAAAATTCTTACATCCACAAAGTGCTGCGTCTCCACTGTTGAGTACTCAGGAAAAAACAACTGTTGGTGAAAGGCTGTACCAGTGAATGAAGGGATGCAGAGATCATGTGTGCTCTTTGAAGAACAAAGTAATTGACTTTTTGCTCTTCAATGTGGGTGACACTGTGTGTGATAGGTCCATGTCTGTCTGGTAAGCTCTCTCCAGCATTTAATGCATGTTTGTTTTTGTTCCTTCCTCCTGTGATGGTACTGATCTGACTTCTGTGATGGTAATTCATGACCAAACAACGCCTTGTATTTCTTGTCCACTAGTGCCACAATGAGTCATTTATGTTAATTAAAAATGTGTAATAAAATTGTTCAGTTAAATGTATTGCTGTCTTTTTGTCACACTGATGGACTAGTCTGAGAATATGTTGATGAAATCACTTAGTACAAGTTGGGTGGTAGTTTTGCTTAGACTACTATTATTGCATCAGTGTTGTAATGTGACAATGTTATATTTTTTTAATGGTCTTTATTTGCTTTCCACAGAGTTATGAGTAAGGATGCAATCTCTAGGGGGTGTGTGTATATACACACAATTTTTTTATATTCTACATATATATGTGAGTAAAGCAGTATACTGTATTTTTCAATTTTTGATTCCAACGTATATTTGTTGCCAGAACTACCAACAGAGACAAGATGATGGGAAATTCTTTGAATAGAAAATTATGCCTGGAAGTTACATTAAACTTCTTTTTCTATGATAGTAAATTTACATGTTAGTTTTATCTCACTTGTAACGCTAAGAATTTGGGTGGGGAGGGGGCAAAATGCTCTTTTTTGCTCATGGCATCTGTTCAAATAAGCTATCAGTCTGGATGGGTTGCTTACAGCCCTCTTACAAATCTCCACCCGGTAATTAGATGTTATAGTACATACTGTGTGTGAACTTGAAAATAACGTAGTGTTATCTTAAGAGCCTGGTGCATCTAAGGTTCTGTGTTTTCTTGTGAGTTACAGATCAGTCTTCTAGTGACTCTAGATTGTTGAAAAGCACAACACCTCAAAGATAGGTTTAGAGCATTCTTTGCTGTGACCACTCAGCAGGACTGGATGGGTTGTAGAGAGAATACTTAGAATGTAACATGTGACTGGAAATCACAAAGAAAGTCTGGCATAGCAGGGTCAAGAGAATCTGAACTGACAGCATATAGCAGTGCAAGTTTAAACATCCTGTGAGACATCAAAAAAGAATCAAGTCTGTCACTTGCATGTGAAGCATGTATGTCAGCTTGATTAAAGGCTTGAGCTGTTTAGTCGGAAGTGTACTAGATGTTAGGAGAGTCTGAAGCAGTCTACAGTAACGCTTTTCTTGTAGATATTTCAGCGGTTACACCAGCCAGGTTATTTTGTGGGGTTCCCCCCCACCTCCCCCTCCATGCCCTGTAGTGTTTTGCGTTTCCGTATGAATTTTTCCAGCCTGACAATCATGTGTTTTTAAATATTCACTTCATAATACAGAAAATTGTCAGTATGTAATTATTATAGAATTATTACTGGAAATTAACAGTGAACCAATAGCACCTTCTGTCCTCGCAACTCTTTTGTTTCTCCTTTTGGGGATATCTTCTGATAAAAGAACTAAACTGAGAGTTTATGTCCTGTACTTTTGTAGCGATGATTGGCAGGATGGGGGTTGGGGAGGGATTGTTTGGATTGGGTTTGAAGACCTTGGAGTTTGGGGTTTGTTTTTTTTCTGTTCTGCTGTTGTTCTCTTCCAGATTTTAAAAGATGTTATCTTCCTAATTTGTTAATAATAATTTTTAATGCTGTAAAGATTTAAGGTATGATATGAAGACTGAGAGTAGTTAACATGCTTTGAAATAAATACAGTGAAACATGATTTCAAACTGATTTAAAATTGTAGGTAACTGAGATACTTGATGTATGAATTCACACTAAAGAAGGAGGTTTTTCAGTTTATCCTTGTTCTCAACACAGGGAGTGATAGACATGTAAACAGAAACTAAACCTACTTGTAAATCTAATACCGAAACTGTCATGAATATACAGTTCCCTTGAGGGAGAAAAAAAAGAAAGATACTGCTTAAGCTTTTGACATTCCTTTTACTGCTAATTTAAAAGTTTTCCTACAGTAATTCAGTATCATTACTTTTTAAAAAATGCCAGCTAATACTCCTTGATAAAGCAGTATAAAAATAAGCAAAAAATTCTGTGTTTAGGTCACTTTTAAGTTTCCATTAGACAGATAAATGCAATATTGATACAGTTTTCCACTTTTGATATAAAATATCAGTATTTATGCTTGGATTTCCCTTCCAAAAGGAAAATGAAATATTGTAATTTAAATAAGGATATTTGTCTTTCACTGCTTATAAGTCAGAGGGATTCTTTGTTTTGTGGTTCATGACTTCATTTGAAGGCAAATATTCTTGCTGTGGCTAGTCATGCCATAAAAAGGTTGTTAATGGCTTATCTTACATTTGTCCCTGCTTCTGAGCAAGGGATAAATGTGTGTAGAGTTTTTGTTTTTCAGAACTTTTTAGTTCTGGCATGCAAACTTGATTGCAGGTTGAGTATCTTTATCTGACATTAGATGTGTTGTGAGTAATGTTAGTTTTAATGAGTAATTTTTGCCAACTTTCAAATGACATCTGTATTCTGCCTTGTGTATATGAGATCTCAGCTGTTCAAGGTACACTCCCGCTGACCTCTTGAGCTGTTAACATACACTTGAGTAGGCTGAATATTCCTTGGGTAAGCTGAAGATTGATACATTCCAGGCCTTGACAGCTGCAGGGTTTTTCTGTGCCAACAGAAAACAGACAGTCTAAGCAGCCGTTTTTCGAAAGAAATTGTTTGGCTCCCAAGACCATTCAGGGAACAGCTCTACCAAGTCTTTGCTTCTGCCAAGAGCTTAAAAAGACTGTTTAAACTTCTTTTCGCCTTAAAACTATAATAATTTCTAGCTAATACTCATTCTATTATACAAAATGCTTAATTAATTATATTGCTTACATTTAAATGAAACAGTTTTAGCTATTAAAATGTTTGGCACGTTAAATACAAGAAAGTAACATATTATGGTCATTTAACATTCCTTGACTAATTTTTTAATAATACTTTATTGTTATAATCAAAGATTTTGTACATTTCTGTGCAAACTTTCTTTTTGTGAAATAAGGGTCACATACTTTAACTGCAGTTGAATTTGGTGTTTTGGTTGGTTGGTTGGTTTGGTTTTGTTTTTTGCTTGTGTTGGGGGTTTGTTTGTTCATTACTGGTAATATATAATTGAAGATGCATTTGTGTCCTTATTCTTTTGGCAGAAGTCCACTTAGGTAGTGGACTATGCTGCTTAGTTTTGTGTACCTTGACAAAAATTCAAGTACATATCAAGTACATAGCTTGTCATGCTTTAAATTAGAATATCTGATGATGTAGTTACAATATTGCTTTATAGTTCTGTGTGTGCTTGTTCACAGGTTGTTGTAGTAACTTTTAATGCCAGTTCCTGTCATCATCAAAAATAAGCAACACGTATTGAAGTAGCATTGATTTGCAGTTTTGTACATTCCAGTGACTTTTAACTTATTTCCATAGGATAGTGAAGGCTTTTGTTTGTGTTTTGTGGTGGTTGTTGTTGTTATTTCTTTATTATTTAACGGACACGACTTAGCCTGTTCTGTGTAACTGTTTCTTTGAAGTTTGGTGCACATTCAGTGTTCCTTACTGCAAGGACGATTTTTTTTTTATTTTCCAGTTAGTATGAGTTGTTTAATCTTGTTTCATCGTTGTTCTTTTAGCACAGACAGAAATGTTGTGGAACTTAGTTATGTCAGGAGTGTCAGTTTCACTGACATGAGCACAATTTGGAGCTGGTTCTACTCTTCCTTCCTTGAACAACTTTTAAAGTAGTCTGCTTGTGCAATATTCGTAGGTGATTAGAGGTTAAACCAAACTGCTTATTCAGTTAAAAAAGATTGTTTGTACCTGAGTGTTTGTCTTCTTATTAGGAATGTTCATTGAAACTTTGTATTTTAAATTCATCATATCAAAGGTCAGTTTCTGGGAGGTTTGGCAAGGTTTAGGTAGAAAGGTGATCACCAGAGACTCAGTACATGCTGGATACTCAGCAAAAATTGTGGAAGAGATGTGAACACTTCCCTCTTCCTGTATTGTACATATATACATATTGTTCATTAAGAAAAATTCAGCATTTATTAAGGTACTTTGTAATTTTTGTTGTTTTTTGTGATAGAGGAATGCTATGCTTAGAAGTGTCTGAAAGTTGTGTGCTGTTCTGTGTTCTTGTGATGCCTCAAGCCATTTCGTAGCTGGGAATTGAACTGTATAGGAGCTTGCAGGGTAGGACAACAAGCAGACACTGCTGCTTGTACGGAATCTAATGGTATTTGATAGTGCTTCTTGCAGTCATAGAGAAGCCGAGTGTCTCAGCTCTTCTAAATATATAAAAATATAAGCAGAAAACCTAGCAGCTACTCACGTGGTCTTGTATACAGGACAGTAAAAGAGAAAACTAAAGAAGCATGATTATAAGCAAATCTCACACAAAACTGAAGTGAACAAAGCTCATGAGTTCATAAATTGGCATCAGGAACTTTGACTGTTTGCTTGCCTCAAGATTTTTGAGTGTTTGCAGGTGGAATACTATTAACACTTTTTGATGTTGGTTCTTCTCTCTGCTGTAATGATTTCATGACCCTTAGACTAATTTGTTAGTGATTTGAAGTAGTTTAGTGTAAAATACATGGTGAATTCTGTGTTAAAGATATAAAAAATGCTGAAACACTATTTGCTTTTCCGTTCTGCTCTCTGTATCACTGATCAGCTGAGCAATTTGAATGAAAA
Organism: Cephalopterus ornatus; assembly: GCA_013396775.1. NCBI lineage: Eukaryota > Metazoa > Chordata > Aves > Passeriformes > Cotingidae > Cephalopterus > Cephalopterus ornatus. Next base: position 66,735 of record VZRE01011057.1, on the reverse strand, counting down.
TTGTTTTAAAATTAGAATTAGATATAGTGGTTTATTCCAGTTGTCATTGTTCAAACATTTCCTTATTCTGAAAGTGGTGTCATTTAGAGTGTAAGAACTATGGATTTAGTGTCATTCTAAATAATTAAAAAGAAGTCACATTTCCATTGCTATTATTTAGTGAGATCTACTTTTGCCACTGTGGCTTGGGCTTTGTTTAATTTTTTTTTTCTCCCCCTGCCTTTTTTTAGATGTTAAAATTACTCAGATTCTGAGTTCTGTATAGATCCTAATGCTTTTTGGAAGCCTGCAGCAGATTTTCCAAATCTGAAAAACATGTTTATTTTTCATTCTGTTTCTACCTGAAAAGAAGTAGTAGGTCATGCATGTTTCACAGTATACAGGCATTATGACTCTTCAGGTGGCATGACAAGCCATTTTCAGGAGTTGATATCTTTTTTGAGGACACAGGAAACAAGTGCACACTTTTTATTGTCTCTCAGATTAGATCCATAAAAATTTTGAACACTAAGTGCATGGGGTTATCACCCTATGCAATGAGAGGTTGTACTTTAAAAAAAAAAAAGGTGGCTAATCATCTTTTCAACTGAACTGAGTAAACCAATTACTATGATGCTTACTGTTGGTCTTTTAACTTAATTCTTAGATGAAAGTTAACCTATACTTAGCACTTACACTGAACAAAGAGTTGGATACTGATACAAAGTCATTTGAGTTCTTATTTATATAGTGTATGGTTTAGTTTTGGTATTACCTTTCTTCAGAAAATTAATGTGGTCATGCACTGTAATGCACCATAATCCAGTTAGGATTGCTTGCACACAGGAGGGTCACTTACGGTTTTGAAAAGAAGCCTTATGCTGGTAACCCGATTTAGTTAAGAGAGAGATTTCATTCATTTGAAATGTTGTAAAAACAGTGCGAAGTTTTCTGTAATTGTTCGGGTTTATTTAGAAGTTCAAGAAATGAAGTCTTTGTGTCAATATATTAAAAGCTGTGCACAACCCACCAAAGGCAGTTGGATGAAATCTCTCTGCTTTTATGAAATAGGAACTCTTTCTGTTGTAGTCCATTCGGTGTAAGCTGATAACAGTCTTGAATTCTAAGATCTTTGTGGCCATAGCCTTTGTTTTATTTGCTTTCTAATACATTCTGAAAGGTAGTCAGATTTGTTGGTGGTGTTCTTTCTTGCAGTAGGTGGTTGAATTTTTCTGAGTTTGCAGCAATAACTTAATAATGCATCAAATCTCCGTAAAGTTTCATTCTATGCTTGATTGAAATAGTTGATGACATTTAAAGATTTAATTAAATATAAATTAGAAATTGCAATTATTGAAAGAGGAGGATATATTTTAAACCAACATCATGAATCCCCTTACTTCTCACTTGCTCAGCCTTTTTTCTTTTATTTTCTGGTATGTTCAGCATGACCTCATTTCTCTTCAATTTTAAAAATTAAAAATGTGCATTTCTAAATTTGAAAGAAAAACATGTCAGAACTTTTAAAAAAATCTTTGAAGCTTTCCTCACAAATCACAGAAAAATAGATGTAACTATCTCTTCTATTTCTATAATAATTTTTAAGGTTTGTTAAATCCAGAATTCGATGTGTTTGGCTATTGCGATGTTACTCTTGATGAAATAATTTGGACTCAGCAAACTGATAAATCTTAATAAAATCTGCTAGCTTTAGAGAGGTCTTTTGATTTTATAATGAAGATAGCTGTTTTCTTGTTCTGAAGAAGGAGAAATATTATAATGGAGTACTTTGTTATGCACTGGTACTGATACTGCTTGTAAAGTTCAAATTTCCTTCCTAGAAAGCAAAACTGGTCAGGAGCAAACGAATGAAAAAGATAGCAAAAATTGAAAAAGCGTTTTCTACTACTGAGTTTTCCTCTAGTCATGCAGTGTGTGGTCTTTATTGACTCTGGTGAGGCTTGTCAAACTTGTAATGCTGTTGAGCTGTTCTGTGTCTTGGATGACCATTGCTTTTAGCCATTTCAAGTCATGGCCTCACAATACTGTGACCGAAAGTGAAATCTGTTCTTATTCTTAAGAAATGAGAAGCAGGAAACCTATGGAGAAATCAAAGAGGGGAATTGAAGATAGGAACTCAGGTCTTCTGTTTCATTTTATAATCAAGATAGAGTTGTGCAGAGATGAGATACTGTGCTTCTTGTTCAGATGATTTTAGTGAAGTTCTGGTTAACTAATGACACCTGTGGTATCTCAAGTTCCAGAAGCTTGGGAGAAGAAGGAAATAGAGAAATGGATAGCTGTAATAGTGTTGATTTTCCTTTTAGATTGTGTATTGCCCTCATGCAAATTCTATTTTCTTTTTAATATTTAAATTTGATATTAGAAAAGATTTCTTCACACAGAGAAGAAATTACCAGGCATTGCAACAGGCTGCCCAGGAAAGTGTGGGAGTTACCATCCGTGAAGGTATTTAAAGCTGTGTAGGTGTCCCACTTAGGGATTAGTGGTAGACTTGCCAGTGTTAGGTTAGCAATTAGATGCATTGATCATAAATGTCTTTACCACTGTAAATGATTTCAAAAAACTAGTAGACATAGCTGCACTCTCATGATTTCTGGCTGTTGAATAGACCTAGCTGCCAATAGATGGTTTTGGCTTATTAGTCCCCAGTTTAATGTTAGGCTATGCTTTCTTATTGTTCTATTTGTCTTCATCTTTTCTGGTTTTTATTCTTCTCCCATGACATTTTTGTATAATGAACATAGGGGTTTAGACTGTAAAATAACTAATATTGGTGCTTCCAGTAATAAAATGATATTGGAATAAAAGTACACCAGTGAAAAATAACAACTAGTATGTAGTAGAAGATATAATTCTGGGAAAGCTTTTATCTGTCATCTAGTTTTCACAAACTTTCTGAAGTCTGTTTTTAAAGAACATTGTTTTCTTGCTCTCACTTGAGTTTTTTCCAGAGGTTTTTATATACTGAAGGTTTGCTGAGTGTGTTTTAGAAGACTAATTTACCATATATTTTGAAATAAAATTTTGTGGCAAAACTTAATGTTGAAGCATGTATTCCAGGCTGAATATGTAATACAAATTGTCTGACTGCTAAAAATAACGGTAACAGATTCAGCAAAAGGCAACCTTGTTTGAATAATATCAGTTTCTACTGCCATTTGTCACACTCTTTTATTGTTGATTGTAGGTCTTTGTGTTCAAAATTTTATATGGTTTAAATCTTGTTTATTCAATAGAATAAACATTGGCCATGTTTTTGTCATTCACTGAACAGTGAGTCACTTGTAGGGAATTTTTGCTAGAATGTTTTTTGGGTTTTTTTGTTTTGTTTTGTTTTTTAGTAATTGTCTTTTTAATATGCTCAGTATAACTTTTTTGTCTGTAAAAGACGTAGCATACATGTAATACATTTTTATCGTCTTTTTTTTCCCTGTTTTTAAGGCTGATAAAGAATTTGTGTGGTCTCTGTGGAAACACCTGCAAGTGTCAAGTCCAGATCTTATGCAAGCTGTCAGCTTGGTTGTGGAAAGGTGAGTTTGAAGATTTAACATGATACTAAAATCAACACCCAACCTCTTCTGCTGATACTTTATGTATCTTTCTAAGTGAGAACTATGTAGGGTTTTAAAAATGTGTTACAAAAGTTTAATTGTTAAATTTTGTCAAAAGTGCCTAGAATATGTTACAAGTTTCCTTTTTTGGTGCCAGTTGAAGCATGCTTCAAAATCTCTTCTCACTGAGATTTCCGTGCTGCAGCTGAATACAATTTTTAAATTATAAATGTACCGCATATTTTGTTTTTCTATTGAAAGAGCAGGAGGAGGTAAATGACATTTTCCAGTGGCCTAACTTGTTGGATAACAGTTATATGTATAAATTAGGTTTATCTGAATTCTTAATGAAGTGAAAAGCTAAGATATGGTGACAGAAAAGATGGCTATCATAGAATCACAGAAATGCCGAGTTGGATGGGACCCATCAGGATCATCGAGTCTAGCTCCTGGCCCTGTGCAGGACATCCTCAAGAGTCACACCATGTGCCTGAGAGCATTGTCCAAACGCTTCTTGAACTCTGTCAGGCTTGGTGCTGTGACCACTTCTCTGGGGAGTCTGTTCCAGTGCCCACCCACCCTCTGGGTTAAAAACTTAGATACCACCTTGTTGCACACAAATATGATAATGAGCTGAATTTTTTTGCAGTGGAGGGAATTGTTTGTGAAACCCTTTTAATGTAACGTTCAACTTATCAGAAGGCTTGCTACAGAAAGGTCATGTATAGTAATGGTCCATTATATGCGAAGGTAATGTGTACATGCTTTGCACTTTGTATAGAGGCTGGTGAATGGTACTCATATGTGAAAGCCTAACAACATACTTCTGTCTAGTTTTTTTATGTCCTTTCCACTTTTAGAGTAACAGTAATGCCTTAGAACACCTCTGTGAACTCAAAGCTATACAGCTATATCATACCTTTCTCATGCTTCTCCGAATTACGGAATTAAGAGAGAAGAAATTGCTTCCACAGCATCTTTTTAGTTGTTATCATAACCACTGATAATCCTGGAATAGGTTTGGATAAAACACATTCAGTATATAGGAGTTTTACTAATCAGAACTTTGAACTTTTGAGTTGTTTTGATTTGACAGGAGGAACAACATTTTTCTCTTGAACTGGTGTATCTTCGTTTCTTTTGCCTGAGACCAGTCTAATAGCTGCTTTGGAAATACTTTATAGCCAGGTTTTACCTGTGAATCTTCTGCACAACCAAATTACAGCCCCATATATCCTCTCCTAACTTTTCCAGCTATAAGTTTCCATAATAATTGCCTAAGTAACTTCAGTTTCATGACTGTACCTCTTCACACTGTGTCATCCTTTCAGAAAAGTTTTTGTCATACTCCCTACCTTACAGCAGTAAACAATTAATTTTTTGTTGTTATGCTAGTGTCATTTTGTCTCAGTTCTAATACTGACAAGCTTTCCAGGGAATCTGCTAACTAGCACTGCTGCTGTTCAAAAAATTACAGGACAAGCAATTTTCTGGCTTTGTTAATCTAGGAAAAATATATGGATTTGAAGCTTCTAAGAGATGGGATTACAAAGTAACAGTTCCAAGCAAAATGATTCCTGAAATGTGTCACATGGGAGATCTGTGCTTATTGCAGCCTCTTTTTGTATATTTTACATTGTTGTATCAGGTCAGCAGGAATTTGAAAATTTGTGCTTCAATCTGATAAAAACCAGCTTAAGTCTTGCAGGCTTTTTTTCCCTTCTCATCAATATTAGAAATAACATCGACCCAGTCATATCCAAGTTGATAACACGTTCCATCTTGTCCTGGCCTATGGAGAGACTTTCAGATAGAAACAAACAGAATGAAACGGATTTCAACACTTGGTTGTTTCTTCTTGTGGCATGGATACCACCAGTATTTGCATAGCTTCATTTTTTGTTGTGTTCTTTCCACCAAGAATGCCATAACCGAGAAACTTTCAGTGTTCATCCAATCTTTATTAGAGACTACCTGAGGTCAGAAGCCAGATATGGAATGGAAACAGACAATCGAAGAAAGCATAGACATGTGTATCCTAGATCAAATATATGTAAAGAATCAAACAATATTGTCTAGTAGATTTCAATTGATGAAAGAGACAGCCGGGCTTTCTTCTTGAGATTACAGTGACAAAAATAAAATGATACAGGACAAAATGTTCATTTGGAACCTTACAACTTACACTACAGATGTGTAATGAAATAAAAATATATATATTAGGAGGAATTGAGTGGGCGTTATTAGCTGTACAGTCAGCTAATTTATGTTCATAGCATTAGACAATTCCTTACAGTATCTTTTTCCAAACAAACCAGGAAAATGTAAAAGGTGTAATTTGGGGGACTAAGGGGGAGCTAATAGTACCTTGCCATTATTTGTCTGATATTTTTAAATGCTTTCATGGTCCCAAAATAGAAGTTCACCTGCCCTAAAATTGTAAAAATGTAGCTTGTACCTTTTTATGGCTGTGCTGCTGATTCCTGTAATACATCAATGATATACTTTTCAGCAGTCTTTGCAGTTCTTGCTGGATGACTGTAACTATATTCCCAATTTAATATTCAGATATAAACAAAAAATTATCTTTACTGTGCAAATGAGAAATGCCTTTGGGATATGTAAAAGCCTCCAGGTATTTTCAAACAAGCCATTGTAAAACTACTACTCATGTTAGTATACTTTCCAGCTACTTTAAATACTATTGATCTCAGTATTATGTAAAGAGCACACTATTTCTAGTTCACTGCCTGTTTTTTTATGATTTAAAAAATGTGCTAGAAAATACTCCTTATTAGGTAAATGCGTGTGTGAACTGAATTGAAGTTGAGGTTCAGATGAGAGTATCAAAGGTTTTGAAATATTTTTGCAAACTTCAGAACTCTGCTTTAAGACACTTCTATAGTACATGCAATCTTGACAAGTCAACAGACTAATTTTCCTCTAGGGCTTCTTTCTGACTCCTTTCCTTTCTTCTGGAAGAGGATGTAGCAGGACCCATTAATGATCAAACTGTGACAGTGATACAAGACTTTGTAGATGTACATGGGGATTGTGTTATGCTAGATGATACCCTTACAGATACTTTCATTTGGCAAGCTTGCCTTACACAGATGTTTTTCCACACCTAAATTTCGACTGTGCAATGTCTTACAGATATTAACAAAGAGAAAGAATAGATTTATCATTTCAAAAACAGTTGCAACCTTAATGTTAGTTGTAGTGATTGAGAGTTTTGTTGCTGTTCTTCCTGGGGAGTTACGTCTATCTAAAGGTGGGCAAATGGACAAAAATATGGCTGAAAAGCAAGAGATCATAAATAACCAAAGAATTTTTGGAAAGGTAATTGCAGGAGTTTATGCAACATACTGTAAATAGCAAATTGTGGAAGAAGTATTAAACAGGTTGACATAGATTCTTCACTGACTGACAATATGCAGATATACTGAAAATGGCAAGTACTTTTTTTATAAAAGGATAAGTGTGCTATGTGAATGAGCAATATAGATTGCCTATGTTAATTGAAAAATAATTAAAAATCTCTATCTTGCATCTTTTGAAGCACTAATAAATATTGTGCAGAAGCTTTCTGAAACCACCATTTTGCTTTTGTGCAAATTAACAGGAAACAGAATGACAGGAAGACAAGGAGGTAAACAAGATTCAAGCCGTTTTTAAAGGCCATTACCATTTTGTTACTCTGAATTTAAAGTAAAATGGACTCCCCAGTTATTATCATTCAATAAAGTGGACAGAATAATAGAGTGTAAGAATACAACCTTTCTATCTAAGGTCAAATAATTGTGATTTTCTACAGTTAATGAAAGTTTAATATCCTGTTTCATTAAAAATTCTCAGAACATTGAACATAAGTCAACATTCCATGGAGAAGAAGGTATTATGCAGTTTGCATGTGTGCATATCTGCATATCGGAGCACAAAATATTGACATGATAATTGCAGTCAAGCCTGATTGAACAGCGGCCTCTGGGAATTCAGCTGGTGTTGTACCAACTGGATGGCTGCTCAGGACACAGTTTGAAATGCAAGGTGCAAGTTAGCACTTTATTCAGCACAGGCAGGCATCATTTAAAAATCCTTGGGGGAAACCCTGGTGATGTGCAGATGTTAAAGCAGTCTGTTCTGAAGTGCTGATATTTTGAACACTGTAAGAGACTTGTGTATTTTAGATGAAAAATGTTTGCAAAATTGTTAGGCAAAAATGTCACCATTTTCTATGCTCCTTTAGTGTAAGAATATGTTTAGTATTTTATGTACGTTGCTTAAAATAAGAGGCTTTAATAAATCATCTAATTAATTAAATGAAGTTGGAGATGCAAGAGAAATTATGTTTTTATAATTATGCCTTTCCATTTTGATATGTTTCATGGAACAGAGAACTGGCTCTGTAAAAATTTACTAAGGAATAAATTTCGTTTTATGTATTTTATTTAGATCTTAAATTATTTTTGTAAAGAAACAAAAATAGGTGTGTGCAACTATGTTATAGAAAGTAACTGCTTAGAAAAGTGCAAAATGTGTGGTATTCATTTAAATTCCTTTTTGCTCCATGCTATCTGAATCTTTTAAAAGTATATTTGTAAGTATTAAAAGAAAAAAAAATTATATGTATCAATTGTAACTCATCATGAAGTATAAGGATCTTCTAGGAGGTGAAATTAAACTCTTGATTAAATGAAGACTATTTAGCTCTCCAGTTTTTTTAGCATTTCTTGGTACATGGAAACACAATAAGGTTTCTTCATGAAAGATTAAGGCATAGGTTCTGTTTCTGCTAACCACTGACTGTGCAACTGCAGGGATGTGACTGTACACAGTCATAGTAATTACAGTATTGGTGCCATATTTACAGTAACATTGGCAGTCTGTGCTCTGCAACTTCACTTTGCACATGGGTGTTTAATTTTCTATTTAATACAAACATAGAATGTGTGTATTTTGAAAGTCTGTAAAATAGCTGAAATTTGGAGGACAAGGAGATAAGGTAATCAAATTAAAGCTGCATCACACAAACTGATATTTCATAGCCTTTCTAGTTCTGCAGCCTTTTATAAGCAATAATATTTTGAAATATCTTTCAAAAGTAACACTGTTTCTGGAAGCGATTTATTTTTGAGTATACTGTTAAAATGTAGCCTTTTCTCTTTTTACCATATTGCCCAGAGTTCACAGTATAACCCTAACTTTCTGTTTAAGGCCAAATTTGTAGATGTGTTTTAGTTTTTGAGGGGTTTTTTGTTGATTGGTTTGGGGTTTTTGAATCCCACTGTTTATAAAACTCAAAGGACGAATTCCATGTAACATGTAAACAGCAAATTAAATTTGAGTTAAAATTATTTTCATTTATTTGATGTATGACATAATTATATGTGACTTTGAGTTACTTTTTCTTGACAAATGGTTAGGTACTTGTCTGACTAAGATCTGTAGTAGGATGAAAGACGCCTCTATGCCCATACTGCTCTTGCTGAAGATTTTAGGAAGAATGTTGTTTTAGAAACTTAAACAAAATTCTGGTTTTTAAAATGTTAGAATTTTTGATGATTTTGTACCTCATTCTTAGTTAAACATTTTCTCGCAGTCTAATGTTTTATTTGTGACAAGACATTAAAATTGTGCAAAATGACAAAAATGTTGTCCTGCTGTATAAATGAGTAGAGCATAACATGGGAAAAAAATCATAACAGAGGAAAAATGTCAAGCTTAAGAATGTTTTCTCAATTTCTTCATTTTTGTGGAAAGCTAAATCTCAATAATCTTTGTGTCTAAATGTGTCTCTGTTAAACATTTAAAATAGGCAGTACTCATGGGAAAACTGATTGGAGCTCAAAACTTGTACAAATTGACAGCCTCTCTTCACTCCATTTTTCATACTAAAGAAGTCTGCAAATATTCTTAGCTCACATCATTATTGCTCATCAGTGATTCTAATTAGCTAAACAGGAGTTTGTCTCAGTCATTGATCATCATCAGCTTCTTGACAGTGCCTGAATTTCTGCCCCCCCATATTCCAGTGGACTTTTAAAAATATATTTTAAATACTTAACAACTCAATTAATGAAGTTGTTTAAAGATTTTTTCCCTAATATTTGTTACCCTCCTAAAAAAGAGGAGATGATTGCTGCAATTCCTATCATCTCATTTCAAGTTGCGACTGCAGATCCAAATACGATATGTAAGTTCTAGTCAGCCATACTATCTTGTGGGGAACTATCCCACAAGAAAATGGTCCTATACCTCCAGGAAAATGGTCCTATACCTCCAGGAAAAGCTGCTGATAAAGTTGTATACAAGGTTTCAGTTTGTGCTTTAGGCTTCTGACAACATCCATTGTGTGCTTATACTGTGATAATTAGAACATTTTTCTTTAGCTGTGGATGGTAACGTGTGAAACTATTTTTGATGGCATTACTACAGTCTATGCTATCTGGGAAGTCTGGGAAAAAAAACTCATAAAAGGAAAAAAAAATACTTAAACTTTTCCCTTTCATTACAATGATGATCTGTGTTTGTAAACTATGTTCCTTGACATATTTGTTCAAAAGAGTGTTTGAGCAAGTATCAGAAAAGTGGGAAATGCTGCACTTCATTAGAAATGGACTTTGAACCACTGGCTAGTTTGTGTCTCTATTACAGGCATATTTTTTGCTTTAACAGTGATCTGTTTTTTTTTTTTTTATCTCTAGTGCCAGACTTTATTCTTTAAACTCCTTGCATGCAACCATATCCTCAAGTCAGAGGGCTCCATAAATTCTTGACTAGCAAGAATTGGCTGTGCATACTATTTTTTCAAGTAGTTTGTTCTTTACTTGGTTCTTGGCTGGCGTATTCGCTTTCTTCCTAAAGAAATTAGGAAAAATAAATTAAAAAAAAAATTATACCCCTACAACTGTAAAATTCCTTAGGGCTGAGAAGTCTGTTCAGTGCTATTCAGTGGTTCATGGGGCTTGTGTGTTTGTGTCTTTTGTAGTATGATTCTTCTTGTGTCTGAATGTTACTATTCTAAGTACTTTGTAGTAAAGACTTTGCCTTGCGTCATCTGAAGCTCTTAGAATTTTGGATCAACCGGTTTTGTGTAGCTGTATTTAAGACCTGAGGAAACTTTGAATGTTATAATGCTTAAATTTTAGACATATACTGGTATAGGTCCATCACTTGCTCAAATAGATTATGGTGTAATGTACTTATTGGATAGCGATACCGTCCTTCCAAAATATTTGGTGTTTAATTACTGAAAATATTATCTTTGAGTACTTGCTGATAGACATTAAGAACCCCACAGCAAAGTGATTAAGTATAAAGAAGTATTGATATTTTTATACTGGAGCAGGTTTTGGTTCACTTAAGTTGAGGAGTAATGTATAGTAGCTATCATGAAAAATGTGGCTGTTTCAGGAACATGCACAAACTTCTGTGATAAGTATTTTACAAATAATCTGTTCACACACATTTTTCCTTACTGACTTCTGCTCTTTAAAATTGTCGAGTATGTTTTAGTACAAAGTATACACCTATCAGAAAGTCGTCTAGCATTTTTAAAACCTGGCTGAGAATGTGACTTCTGTTAGCTAGATATGTATTAAAAGCAGGGCAAATCCGTTCACAGATGAGTATGTTCAGAATCATGTTTGTTGTTTTGGCTATTGTGCTCCATTCCTTTTTGGGTTTTTTTTGAGAGACATCACAACATAACCTTGGGTATGTATCAGGTAATTTCATAATTAAAATCATAATGGATTTCTCTAATTACAGTCTACGTAGTTCTATTTTTGCAGGCGTTCAAAGGTAAACTGTGAAAAACCGTCAGTACTATTTATTTTGCTGCTCATGTCTTCTAGCAACCTATCACAACAGTTCCTTGATGGTTTTGACTGCAGGTGATCAGATGTTTTTAGGTCAGGACCTGATATGCATCTTTCTGTAGAGATTCTGCCTCAGTTAAAATGTTAAATACATTTCAGACATGAAATGTCTTTTGGAATACTTGTTGAATATTCATTGTTTGACTTTTCTTTACTCATTGCAGAACCTGAATTGTTTTCTTTATGAAGATTTTTTTTTTAATGCCATACAACTGCTTAAGACTATTTCCTGTATATTTTTATTTCTCCTAGCTAAATGTAGCTTAAATGCATATCTTTTCAGGTAGCTTTTTCTTAGCTTTCTTCAAGTCCTACAACACATCAGTTATGTTAGATTTGCAAGAGGAGAGTGCTGCTTAAAGTCCTTGCCTTGAGACCTTAGTTTCCAAAAACATCACTTGAAATTCCATACCATTTTTGTTTAACTCTTTATTTACTCAAGATCAGACTAGATATTTTAGCAATCATAAAACTTTGTGAAAAAAGCCCATGCCAATGTGTGGCTTGTGATGACAGTGCAGTTTAGTCTTTAAAATCACTGCTAACAGTAGGCTACACAGTAGTAATAATGGAGAAAAATAGTTTTCCATATACCTACTGTCCTTATTGGTCGCTGTCATAGAAAGCTTCAGCAGATTAAACCTTTTGTGTACAACTGGATATTTTCATCCAGCTTAGATCAGATTTACAGACTCATGTACCACTGTTTCATTCCCTTTCCAGCTCTGAAACATTCCCATTTTTGAAGAGCAAAAGTTGCACAAGTGGATTTTCTGGCTTCTATAGATGGCTGATATTAGCCATGATGAAAGTTTAACTGTGCTGTGAGAAGACGAATAATATGAATGAGTTTCTGCTTCTGTCACCTTGGTGCTGGAATTACCTGAATTATTTGGCCATTTGTAGGGAACTGTGTTTCTCAGACCTTTAGTTGCAGGTATATGGTAAGAACTCTGGCTCGTGACAAGGAATCTTTGAATATCCTTACTATTGCAACGTTTATTTTCTTTCTGCCTAAAACAGAAGCCAGTAAGAGCATCAATATTTAAAACTCAGTTAAGAAATAGGATAACCGTGAGATGAGGTAGTTTGTAAATAAAGTGTTAATGACTTATCAGCTGACATCCTACAAAGTATTCCAGAGATGATAATAGCTCTGCACTTAATAACCACATAAGAGTGGCTCTGCTTATCCCTGTTACCCAAGCGTCTGTGCTGTCTTTATTTTTTTATCCTGGTGAAAGTTACGGATTCTGTCCTCGTGAAAGATTGTTAATGATCCATGATGTTCAAAAGTATTGTTTTAGAAATGCCTTTTAACTGAGAGGAGGATTTAACAAATGCAAGCAGTTTGGTGAGTCTACAATGCCAAGAAGAGAAAAAAGCATTTTGCTCATTCTGTGTCCATTGTACGCTTTCTGCATTCGGGAAAGAATGAGACAAATAATGTCAGCTGCTTAAAAATGTATTTTAAGACCTCTTGCTTCTGTTTCTTTTTGGACAAAGTTGTGTTTACTGTTTACAGATGTAATTTGCTGTCACTTGCCATATGCTCCCTGATTAATTCTGCAAGGCCTGTCAGCTTCAGATAATTTAATTTTCTGTGCTTTAAAATGACATTCATTATCAGGACATGAAAAATTCAAATGATTAACTGCAAATTATGACTAATAAAGTGCCTGGGTTTTTTTGTTTGTTTCCAGAGAAAAACAGAAAACTGAAGTCAAGGACAGAAGAGTTTTAGAGCTTTTAGAAGCCAAAGACAGCAAAATAGAAACCCTAGAACAGGTTTGTATTATGTTTAAATAGAGCAGTTAAGAAAACTTGTCGTTGACATGACATTTATATTTCCTAAAATGAGAAAATAGTTTACTGTTGTATCTTAAGGAGAAAGTTACAGGTGATTCAAAGATTATAACCTTCTGATAAAGTATTAATTAAATTCTTCTGAGTTCTTCATACAGTTGGTCTTTTACCTAAACGTTCCTATGATTTTAGATGAGACTTTTTCTGTAAAATTTAATTGGTCATTCCCTCAGTTTGCCTAATGGGCTAACCTACACTTGGATTTCAATCCAGAAGAGCTCCAGCTATGTTTAGGGTTGTAATGTGCCCATGCTTTGGAAAAATTTGCCATCCTGACAAGTACAAAAAAATAAACCTGATGCACCTTCTGCCTGACAAGATTGGTAGTGTTTCTCCTTTTATTATTAAATAAGTTAGTATTTAAATGACTATATAGAAAACATATATACATTATAAATATGCTGATGTACAGTAGATACCTTATATATTATTATGTAATAGTTTATTTTATGTACTAAATAATGTATATTATCTGTATACCCTGTATAATCTATTTTATACACTCTATATTTTATATAATTATATCCAAGATATAATATATTAGATATAATAGAATGTATTATATTGCATATAATATGTAGATATATGAAATATTTAGATCTATATAAATATGAGAATTTAGAATAAAATATTGTTTATTATTAAATAAACTTTTATTTTGTATTCTAGCAGTGGCTTGAAGATGTGTGTTGTCACATCCTTGTGGCTGTAGGTGTGATGTGTAATGTGTGTTTGATGCATGCACACACATCACTTTGATAAACCAGTAATGTATGATTCCTGTATTTCTACCCTGTCCCTATCTGAAAGACAAAATACTTGTCTAAGATGTTTATAGGAATATGTGTGCACTAATGTGCTTTTAGGAAGGAGTTGCCTGCTGTGGCGGCTTGAAAACCTGAAGTATGCATCTGCATGAGATTGCACTCTGTGGTTTCAGATCAATTTCAGAAGCTGAAACTGTAATTGATCAGAAATCTGAAATTGATGTGATGCGTTTACATCATCCACATGGAAGTGGAGAGAGGCTGGAAAATATAACTGGAACCTAGGTAAAGTGGCAGCCAGGAAAGAAGAGTTTTGTCAGTAGGATGGGAGGAACCCTGGATATGCCTACAAACTGGGGATTGAGAGGCTAGAGAACAGCCACACAGAAAATCCGGGGGGTCCTGGTCGATGGCAAGTTGAATATGAGTCAGCAGTGGCCTGGCAGCCAGGAGGGCCAACCGTGTCCTGGAGGGCATCAGGCAAAGCATCACCAGCCAGTTGAGGGAGGGGATTGTCCCACTCTGCTCTGCACTGGTGCAGCCTCACCTTAAATATTGTGTGCAGTTCTGGGAGCCACAATATAAGAAACTCTTAGAGAGTTTCCAAAGGAGGGCAAGATGGTGAAGGGCCTTGAGGGGAAGCTGTATGAGGAGCGGCTCAGGTCACTTGGTCTGTTCAGCCTGGAGAAGAGGAGACTGAGGGGAGACCTCGTAGTGGTCTACAACTTCCTCATGAGGGGAAGCAGCAGGGCAGGCACTGATCTCTCTGGTGACCAGCAATAGGAACCAAGGGAACGACCTGAAATTGTGTCAAGAGGATCTTAGTTTGTGTATTAGGAAAAGGTTCTTCACCCAGAGGATGGTTGGGCACTGGAACAGGCTCCCCAGAGGAGTGATCAGAGCACCAAGCCTGATGGAGCTCAAGAAGCATTTGGATGATACTCTTGGGCACATAGTGTGATTCTTGGGGATGGTCCTGTGCAGGGCCAGGAGTTGGCCTTGGTGATCCTTGTGAGTCCCTTCCAACTCAGGATATTCTATGATTCAGCAATTCTAACAGATGAGAACAGAAGCTATTGTTTTGGCGATTGTCACAACTGTAATGCAGCCCTTTCAATTAGCTTCCTTTAGAGTGTCATTGACTTGGGAGGTGGGTTGTGAAGGGCACCAGATAGTGCCAGTGCTGTAAATAAAAGATGTGTACAGCTTTTTACAGGTGATATTATTCTGACCTTCTTATCCATTAGCTGGGTTGCTACAGGACTGAAACGAGAGGGATCGTTTTCTGAGTTTTGTTGGTTTGGTAATCAAAGACTGGAGGTGGCATAGAAAATAATGTATTGTTCATTTATTTTGTTTTACTAGATTTTTCCTTCTTTGTTCATCTAAGGAGGAAAAGATGCTATTTTTGTAATTAATATGCAAATAGTCTGCTTGTGAAAATATGTATTTTGATGGTAATGACAATGAATATTCTTTTCTGTGAAGTACTGACAGCAAGACTTCAAGGCTATGTATTGCAGTCTGTGCATTTTTTACGTATATTGCTGTGTATTGGTTTCATCTAGGAAGGTGAGATTACCCAGTCGTGTCTTCTGTTGTTTGTCTCTTCCCCTTCATGCATCATACAGAGATGCAGTTGCAACAATATGGTGTAGGGTATTTATTTACTAGGAATTTCTGAGTGGCCACCAAACAGCTGATTGTATGAATCAATGTTGAATAAGGGAAAAGGAAAATAAATTACCTATCTCATAATTCAGCATGAATGTAAGCTGATATTGTTGCCAGAAACAACAAGAAAACCCTACAAGGAGAACATGAGATTATATTTCTTCTCTTGTATTCTGCTTGAACTTTATCCTAACATGCTTAAGAAGACTTAAAACTGCTGTAAACAGAAGAGCGTATTCTCCACCGCCTAGGTGAGATCCAGCTAGTTAGTTCTGCTGAAAGCTGAATGAGCTTAATTTCTAATGAGATATTTCGAGTGTTAGAACTGTTTCCATTTTAACGGATATTACTGAAAATCAGCTAAATTAATTTGGAAACTTGTGGTGGAGAAGTAGTATGGTCTTTAATCATGTTTGTATAACCTAACAGGGAAGAAAAGTGGTCAGATGTTAATGAAAATAGGACCTGTGCCCTGAGGGGTACAAAATCAGTGTAAATCATAGTTTTTCCAAACTTCTGCTGTGCAATATCTTTGGAATACAGTCCATGCATTGAACTTCTGTGTACTTAGTACATCTTCAGTCATGTACCTTTCCTAAATTACAGTGGTATAATCTTTTGTTTTATGTAAATAAAATAGAATAATACTTTTTTTCTTGACATGAGCTTATTGCATAGCTTCATATTGTGTTAAACATTTTAAATATGGATTAGTGTGGAACATTTAAATATGTACCATTCGAAGTTTCAAAGAAATGTAGTATTTATAAAAGCACTTAAGGTTATTTTTGTGTATTATTGCACATAAATTCTGTACAAAATATATTGTATTGAAGTTTTCCATTGTACTTTTCTCTTTCTT
>VZRE01011057.1:3899-41382 GCA_013396775.1 Cephalopterus ornatus | reverse complement strand
TATTCTATTGTGTTCTAAATACATAAGCACAGATAAAACTTCTGCAGATGAGCTTCACCGAGTAATTTCCATTCAGTTCTGCATTTATTGACTTCTTTGTTCAGTTGCAGCAAGATATTCGGTTCCTCAGTTACATTACTGTGTCTTACAGTGATTCAGTTTTGAGTATGATTAAAGTACTAATGAAATTAAAACAATGATGTAAAAATTGTATATGTCAGATAGTTACATTTCATAGGTCTAAAACACAGAACATACGTGCCCTTTCGCAATTGCTTTTTGTCTATAAACAGCCTTTTTTTTTTTTTTTTTTTTTTTTAATTGAGAATCACGGGGCATGACCCAGGNTTTTTACTTTAAATAGAGACTCACGGGACAGCACCAGGAGATAAACAACTTAATGCAGAGAAAAAATGCTGTGGAGGAGGAAAATGCCTGTTTGAAGAATGAATTCAGTACCTTGAACCAGAAATTTAAAGATAAAAGCCAAGAAGTTAAGGTATATTGACTTGTACATCGTTTTTTAAGACTGTAGCTTTGAAGCAGTTCTTTAAGCAATGTCAGCCTTTGTGGCAGAGAAAGTGACAAGCTTGGAGAAAAAATTGCCTTAGGCCTTGCTATACCTTACCATTTTCTCACATACCAACTCTGAGGAAGATGCTTTAAAGCCGAGAATCCAAGCTTTATAACTTTCAGATAAATAGTTAATGATGGAAATGGAGCAAAGAAAGTAGGAGTGTGAAGATGTGGCTTCTTGTAATTAGATTCTGATGGGACTGGCATTATTAATTGATAAAGCCGAGGTCTGGGAGGATATGTCTGTGTGGGTCTCAAAAATAGCTGGGGACAGCATCAAAGGCAGCTTGATCAATTAATGGGCTCTTTGCAAATGTGTACTCATCAAAGCTGTCATCCAACTAAAAAATATGACCCTTCCACCTGCATGAAAGAGGCCAATAAAAGTACACAGGTGACCTTGGCCATCAAATATAGAAGAAGCTGCTGTGAGGGTAAAACTGCACAGTTTATATTTGCTGATTAGTTCTCACTTTTTTTGTTTATCGGCCCTTGTGGTACTGTTCTACAGGACACTGAGGAGTGTGCACAAAAGAAGGAAGAGCAAAACAGACTGGTTATAAAAAACCTGGAGGAGGAAAATAAGGGATTAAGTACATGCTGTGCTGACCTGCTAAGTGACCTGGAGAAACTGAGAAAGCAGGAGGCACAATGGAAAATGGAAAAATCTGGCAGTGATGCCATAATAAAGGTATGAATTGGAATGGACTCCTGGATGTTATTTCAGAATTTACTTCTCCAGACATTTCACTACAAGTTATTTTCTTTAAATAGCAAGTTATATATTCGAATCTGTCAGTGGGGACTTGCATTCATTTACATTCCTTCACTTAAGACGTACAGCTTTTTAAAAATTGATGTTGCAAAGCAGGAATCTGACTTCAAATAGTAATCTTAAAATGTAATCATTAAAAAGTAAAAGATACTGTACTTTAAGATAATAGATATATATGTGAAATAATAAAAGCTTAAAAGTATTATCACGAACTTTTTCTTGATGTGTAATTTACTTACCTTTAATTTTGTTGCAGTATTCTTCGTAATTGTTGTTTTGGAAGAACACTTTAAATTTTAAGTGTAATTTCAAATAAATTGTGTCCTAGCTTCCAAAGGTCTCCATTCTGTGAGAGAACTTATTGCTTATAATATATTAAAAAGTTATTTTCACTGTTTATGGGAAAAGAAAAAAGAAAATAATTGAATACATGGTACAGAATATTTTCTCTTTTATTTAAATGGTACTTTTTCTTGTTTGCTGGTGAAAACTGGCTAGCATTTTTTTAAGTTCCTCTAAGAAATAAACTACAAACATGGTATCTTAGTGTTTGACAGCTACTTATATACATATCTAGGTAGTGGATTCTTATTGTTTACATGACTAATTGTATATTTACAATGTTGTGTTCTTTTACATTATTGAAGTACATTCATTGTAGTAACTATCTAATTAATACCTCACCCAGAAACATCCTTTTTTCTTGCACTAGCAATTCAGTTGTTTTGGTGATGGAAACCCTGTGTAAAGAGTTTCATTCAGATCTGTTAACATGGGAAGTAAAGTTTTTGCAAATTGCCTCCTTTGGAATGTTATCGTGAAAGGATTATGGGATTTGCAGGGCAAGAAATGGTTTGTTGATACTTGGGACAGAAAAATCCAGTGTGCTAAACCAATGTAATAATTTTCAAGTAGTCAAATGTAGTGCTTGTAATATTAGATAAATTATTGGACATCTATTACCCATACCTTCAGTGAACACAGTCAGAATAATTTTTATGTCTCTCTCTTCCTGAGAGAAAGGTGTGTCAGAGCCAGGTGATTGCAGGGATGGGAATTAGTAGTGTTGGTGTTTCAGAGTGGCATTACAAACAGGTCAAGGTGTTGTTTAGACTATGACAGAGGTTACTTCTGGGGATGGGTGTTGCCTGAGTCAACCAGGGATGTCACACAGCTGGATTTCCTGTTTACAAACAAGGAAGAACCGATTAAGAAAATAAAAATGGCAGCCTGGGCTATAGTTACCATGAAGTTGTCAAGACCAAGACCCTGAGGCAATGAAGGAAGGAGAATAGCACAGAGCAGGCCTGGAGGTGAGGAGTAGAGTCTCCAGGTTGTTCAGAGAACTGGTAAGTGGAATCCCATGAGAGGCAGCAAAGAAGGATAAAGGGCTCAGGAAAAAATATCAAGTCTTCAAAGACATCTTCCTCCAAGCCCACATATGGTCCACTCTGATGCTCAGGAAAACAAGTGGATATATAAGGAGACCAGTGTGGTTAAACAGTATTAATCACCAGACGCCAGGGTGAGTGTGGAAAACAGTATGCAGGAATTAGAAACAGTAAAAGCTATAGAGAATGAGTTCAGAAGCATTGTCTGGGCACTTGAATGTGGTGGTAATTTATCTGCAGTTGACTTCCAAGTAATGACAGCTATAACAAGAGCTTCTTGCACTACTTTTTCAGTAAAAGGCAGAACAAGTAAAATGGGGATCTGTTGCTGAAACAGAATGATGAATTAGTGACAGAAGGTGGTAGATAAAGCACAGGTACTAAATGTCATCTTTACCTCAGTCTTCTCCAAGATGCCCCCAAAAGTTTGTGCCTAGAGACAGGCTTCACTGAGAAGTACTAAGAGTGGATGTGTTGGGAGATACCTGAGAGAACTTGACTAGTACACAGCTGTTGGACCACCTGAAAGGAGCTGCATCCAAGACTGCTGGGAGATCTGGCTGATGGCACACTCTGTCAGCTGCCTATTGTCCTTCAAAAGTAGTAGAGAACTTTTAGCGGGGGAACTCCCTGATGATCCAAGAAGAAAGGTTGGTTAGTATAACTTCAGACCCTGGGAAAAATCACAAAGAAAGTCATCTTGGAAGTAGTTTCCGGGCACTAATGAAGAACACGATCAGAAACAGTAATGGATTTACCAAGAGTGAATTGTTCCCGAGCAACCTGATTGTCTTTTGTGATAAAATGATTGGGTTTGTGGACTAGAGGAGAGTTTGGCTGTGATTGACCCTAACTTTAGCTAATATTTGACACTGTCTTGCTGTATGCTTGTATCCAAGTTAGGATGTTATAGCTGGATAGGTGGACAACAACATGCTTAAAGAAACTATTTGAATGTTTGTATTGAGATAGCTGTAGTTAATGGGTTGTAATAGTCTGTAGTCTGATGGTAAGTGGGGTACTGTAAGATCCATCGTGGACCTTTCTTGCTTAAAATCTTTATCAGCGACCTGGAAGAGGGAACAGTGGGTGTGATCATCAAATTTGCAGATGACTCCAAACTGGGGAGAAGTGGATGTGCTTGAAGGCACTGTTGCCATCTGGGGGGACCTTGACAGAACTGGGCCAACGGGAACCTTAGGCAGGACAAATGATGAGTCTTCCCCTGTGAAGGCAGAGCTCTGCAGCCAAACAGGGATCAGGGATTGGCTCTGGGGAACAGCTCTGGGCAGTGGCAGGTAGCACGCTGCATCGGGGCCAGTCTCCTGCACCTAGGCAGCAATGAGGGCCAGCAATGAGAGGGCATGGGCCCAAGAAGTGAACCCCCTCTGCTCAGTACTCTAGATACCAGACCTCTTTTTGGGTACTGTTTTTGGTACATTTGCAGTACTGAAAGACATCAGTAAACTGGCTGAACGTGAGACAGTGGACCTGGAGACTCTACCTTACAAGGAGAGGTGGTGGGCTGGGCTTATTCAGCCAGGAGAAGGGATGGCTGTGGGGTTGTGGCCACCCAGCAGCATCTCCAGCATCAACAGGAGGGGTTGGAGGAGATGCAGTCATTCTGTACATCTTTGTGTGGTGTAGTGGTGAAAGGCAACACAAGCTGAAAGAGGAAAACCTGAGGCTAGAGTAAGCCTTTTTCCCAGGAGGACAGCCCAGGAGTAGGGTGGGGTCCCGTAGGGGTTGGACCATCTCCATCTGTAGATTTCAACTCTTGACTTTGTGAAGCCCTGAGCAGCCTGGTTGCCCCCTGCCAGGTGAACCTGCTTTAGGCAGGGACTATGACTTGAGACTTCCTGCAGTCTCTGCCAGCCTGCATATGTCCACAGGTCTGATGCCCCAAGCTTCTGCTTCCAGTCCATCTCACTCCTTTTTTTTTCCCTTATTGGGATGTTAGGCAAGTGATTATACACCTTTGCTAGTGGACCGTTAGGTGAAGTTATCTAACAAGAATATTGCAAGTACTGAGAAGCAGACTGAAATTACTGTCTGCAAGAGGGAAATGTTATATTTGACCTCTAGGAAGTAGCAATATGTTGTCTCATCATTTTTATCGATATTTTGTACTAGAATAGTTTGCAAGAACCCACAAAGTTATTTTTATAGTTCATCACTGGTTTTACATATACTCTTCTTGTAAATATTTTTTTGAAAATTTAAGTTTCAGTTTGAATTAGTTTCTCTCTCTGTTCTTGACATTCCTCATTTCTATTACATATTGGGTGCCAGATTGGCTCTTAACAGGATGCTTATAAACAATAAAATATAATAATTTTCATATCTACAGAGGTCAAATATGACATCACACTACACAATATTAAGTTCCAGTTGACGTTTTTATATATACACACCAACATAACGTGTCCCTGTTGGTGTTCTCAAGTGATTGTAAAAAATGGTTATAGATAAAAATCATTTGAATTTAGAACTGAAAGCTCCTCTGAAAGTCAGAACTGCCTCTCAGCCTTGAGTTTAGGACTTGAATCAGCATTTTTTTAACATACTTTTTAGTAGTAAACACTCTATTTAACAGTGTCATAGATGATGTTTTATACAGATACTATCCATGTTAGTCTCCTCTATCTGAAAGAATAAAATTAATCCTTATCAATATGAGCTATCCCAGCATGGTCTTTATAATGTGTATTAGGTGATAGAAATGCTAGATCTAAATAACATTTCACTTTTGGAAAAGTAGCCCCCTCTTCAGAGAGTGAACTAAGTTACTAGTTACTAGCTCATTTTTTTTCAGTCTTTAAACCATTTTCTGTCCAGAAAAGTAACACTTCTCACTTTCAAAGACTGGTTGTTTTTCAAAGTTGCTATGATCTGAATTCAGGTATAAAATTCAACTTCCTAAAAATTGAGAGAGAGAAAAAGCTGTGGCTAGTTTGTCCTTCTGAGGAGGGTTTCTTTAAATGTTTGTCATGTTAGCCAAAATCAGAGTGAGGTTAACAGGAAGACACCTGATAAGGTGGCTAGAATGATGACAGTAGTGTTTTGTTGTTTGTCTTTTCTGTATGTACCTTCATACAAATAAGGCTCAGTGTACAGAAAGTTAATGTAGGGCTTTGCTGACATAAGAAGGACATGGAACTGTTGGAGCAAGTCCAGAGAAGGGCTACAAGGTCAATAAGGGAACTGGAGCACCTCCTTTATGAAGACGGGGTGCAAAAGTTGGGCTGTTCATCCCAGAGAAGAGAAGATTGCGTGGAGACCTCACAGCAACCTTTCAGTATCTGAAAGGGGCCTACAGGGAAGCCAGAGAGGGACTCTTCATCAGGAACTGTAGTGATAGGACAAAGACTAATGGATGCAAACTGAAAGAGCGGATAGTTAGGTTGGGTGTTAGGAAGAAATTCTTTACTTTGAGGGTGGTGAGACACTGGAACAGGAAGTTACCCGGGGAGGTTGTGGCTGCCCTATGTGTGGCAGTGTTCAGAGCCAGGCTGGACAGGGCTTTGAGCAATGTGGTCTAGCGAAAGGTGTGATTGGGATTAGGTGAGCTTTTAACCCTTTCAACCCAAACCATACTATGATTCAATCTTAGGTTTTTTATTTCAATATTCAGCACAGCTTTTTTATGTCGATATATGATACCTGGGTACCTAAGCTATTTGTGTAACCAGTTGTTCCCTATCCGTATTTTCATGTTTTGGTTTTTCAGTAATGCTTCCAAAAAAACTCAAGGTTTCAAAATACATTCAAAAGGTTGAATTGATTTATTTCTTAGTTGAAAGCAAAATCTGAAGTTACATATGTCATGAATGAAATGAAGTACTGAAAGATACTTTTATTCTATTTCTGAATTCTGCCATTAGATAACTTCTTAAGTTGTATTTATGGCCAGATTGTTTGTTACCTATTCTTATTGTACTCTACAGTGGATGATGCGTACACTTCAAAAATTTCATGTGTTGATAGTGAACTATCTCCTATAATTCTGAAATCTTTCGTTATTCAAGGAAAAATTAAGTCTTTCTACTAGGCTTTGAGATTGAATGATGGCTCTTTAGTTGGGTATATCAGACTTGAGACTTAACAAGAAACAAAGTTTTCCTACGTCATTCACTTGTGAATTTTGCTGTTTCCTCACATCCATGTTACTGTTGCCAGCAGGACATATAATTCTTGTCCAAGTTCAAAGAATTCTATTGTAGTACAATTCTGATACTTCTAAATATGTATAAGTCATTTTTATGTTTAAAGAGAAACAATTAATAATTTACTTTTCAGTTATAAAAACATTTTGATAACTTCAATATTTGAAGCATCATTGCTGAAAGGGAAAAATGTGCATCTCTTTAACTAAGTCTGTATGTAAATGGAAAACTAATATACTCTTGGCAATAGATTAGGGATGCTATTCTGCTATGGGGTTTTTATTTTAAATTATTGATGAATCCTGGAATATTGCCTTATTGAGAACAAGTGATTTCATCTGTGAGTAGCATAATACCAAAGCAGGTCTAAGGCTGTTGCCACCTACTGAAATTCTGTTCTAGATATTGCTGTAATGTTTATATTTCCACACTTGCCTCAAAACACTCTGTGGGGAATAATCATACTAAGCTTCTTAAGGACTGATATACTCTTCTGAGGAACTCTAGCAAGATTTATGTAGAGACTGTGGTCTTGCTTGAGTAAGCTGCCTTGCTAATGTATTTCTTGTATATACCTTCACAGTTTACTAACTAAGTTATAGAGTAAGGCTTATGATAAAAGGCAAACTCTTGCTTGGTTGCATTGTTTTCAGAGCACTTCCGGAAGTTTTCTTATATGGTATTTCTTTTCCTGAAGAAACTGTTTCTTGCACTGAATTAGCAGTGCAAAACCAGAGCAAGATTTAAGCAGTCTAAAAAATGAATCTATATCTGTGTTTCTTAGTTGATCTACACATTATTGAGAATTTTTTTGAGAGCTTAAAAGAATGAATGTATAGCTGCCTTTTTTTTAAGGAATTTCTGCTTAAAAAACAAGGTTTAATCAATTCAGTAGTTAAATAGGATACTATTATTTTGCAAAGATTTGATTCAAGATTCTCCTTCCACATCCAACAATAGAGTTAAGGAAAATTTCTTAAAGAACAGATGGCCAACTAAAATTTGAAATACACCTTTTTTTCTGGTATTTAATATTTTTCATACATGCACATGTGCACATATATATATTTGCTTAGACCACAGTAAATGTATTCATGTATGTATGTGCACAGCCATATATCTGTATCCATAGATAACATGCATAGTAGATTTTCACTATTTCTTATACATTATCTTTAATGCATTTAAAATGCTTTCTTTGCAGAATTTGAAAACTGATTTAGCAGAGACAAGAGAACAAATAAAAGAGTTAAGCCGTATATGCGATAACTTGTCATCTCAGGTAGCAGTGAAACAGGAAGAACTCTTCCAAAAGGATTGTGATGTGATCCAAACTAAGTAAGTATTTCATAATTTCGTTATCTTCAAGTCTGAATCTTCTCGAAAAGGCTACTGTTCCACTTAAAAAGCTTTAAACCTAAGTTTAACTTTCTAATGAGAGTCAAATCTGACAAGTCAGCAAAAATCTATGTAGGCCTTTGCTAAAGGTTTACAGTGCAGTGATTTAAGCTTTATCTTAGGTCTCACACACTATTTCTTTACACTGAATCTGTAAGATTAGTGCTGTGTTATTTGAGTCTTGGAAAAGAAATGAAAGACAGAATGAATTGTATGAAATGACTAGACTACTGAATTCCTCAGAATGAAGGTAATGGCAGAACACAATCGGTAACTTTAGGTGGATTGTCAGGAAATTGTCCATTTTTCATTCTTAATTTCAGAGGCATACACAGTACTTCATTTCTATGTTAGACAAATAATATTCCCTTCAATATTCCTTCCAACTGTGGTTATACCTGAAGAGCTGCAGTTGGGATGTAGAACTCGGTGGTATGGATACTCCTCTTTGCTTTCCAGGCAGAAATAATCTTTCTATAGGGACTTAGTATCTGTTTCTGGAAAAAAAAGCCCCAAGAAATATTTTTGATACATCTGACCTAACTTGTTACCCTAGTATTTGTTGAAATCTCTGCAAGAAAAATGATATCTTGTTATTTTCATGTTCAAAAGGAAACCAGTTGGGTTTCAAAAAGTCAATAAAAATAGGCAAGGTTATTGGGAAATTGTATTGAAAGAGACAGTCAAAATGGAATTTGTGAAATTCAGCAATGGACTAATAGAATTTATCACCTGAAATTATTCTCAGTAGTATATATGTGTGTGAGAGGACTAGGGACAGCAAAGAAGGCATTTTAAGGTTGGATAGTCAGGGTAATAAAAATTACTGCTTGGTGGTTTCTGTTTAGGATAGTCTGAGTTGGCCAAATCATTCAACTTCAAATTTCTCAAAATGTTGTATTCTTTGCTATTCACTGGAGCTGAAAAAGACCTTATTTGTAAATGTCTCTATTCTCCCCACTGCTCTGTCTCCCTATGTCCCGGTTTTAGATAGGGTGTAGTTAATTTCTTCTCAGTAGCTGTTATGGTGCTGTGTTTTGGACAATGCTGTCTCATCAAAATGAGACTGATGTTGATAACAAACTGATGCGGTTTTTTTTATACTAAGTTTATCCTAAGTCAAGGATTTTTTTTTCTTTTCATTGTCCCATGCCCTGCCAGTGGGAGGGAACACAGCCGGGACAAGTGGCTGGAACTGACCAAAGGGGTAGTCCACACCATAGAATGTCATGGCCAGTATATAAACCAGGGGTGAGTTACCTGGATTCAGAAAGGGGGGCCTGACGTCAGTCAATGGGTGGTGAGCAATTGCATTGTGCATCACTCGTTTCCTCTTTATTACCATTGTTGTTATGATTAACCATTATTTATTTTACTTGATTTCAACTATTAAACTGTTCTTATCTCAACATGCAAGTTTTACTTGGATTCTCCTCTGCATTCCACCTGGGTCAAGGGGTCGAGTGTTGAGAGAGCGGCTGCAAAGTGCTTAACTTCCACCTGAGCTTAAATCACAACACTCTGTCTACTGCCTTCCTAACTTTCACACCTTCCTCCTTTTTTAAAACAGACCAGGAACACAGTTATAATTATTAGAAACAAACTGGAAGAAGAAAGGAAGAAAACAGGCTTCC
The DNA here is from genome assembly GCA_013396775.1 of Cephalopterus ornatus. Lineage (NCBI taxonomy): Eukaryota > Metazoa > Chordata > Aves > Passeriformes > Cotingidae > Cephalopterus > Cephalopterus ornatus. Next base: position 31,442 of record VZRE01011057.1, on the reverse strand, counting down.
TTCATTTGTTGTCTTCTTTCATAGGGAGCATAGGCAGATCCAGATAAATATACTTTGACCTCACTGGGTTTAATTTCAAACTCCTGAATTAGTTGAGAAGTGCATTCCCTGGGTATATTTTCATGTTTGCATTCAGTATGGATTTCTGGATCTTTGTTGAACTTTCGGCCATTTGTCCAGCCTGTCAAGGACCCTCTCAATGACAGCACAAACATCTGTTGAAACAATTACCACACTCCATTTTTGTATCATCAGCAAAATTGCCGCTGTGCACTCTGTCCCGTTGTCCAAGTCATTAAGGAAGATGTTAAAACCTGGTGGCCCCAGTGTTAGCCCCTAGGATGCTCCACAAGTGCCTGACCTTGAACTGGACTTTGTGCCGCTGATCACAACACTTCAAACTTGGTAGTTCTACCAGATTTAAGGGAAAATTACTGTCTGTTTACCTACCCTGTACCTCATCAGTCCGTCTGTGGGCATTTAATGGAAGACAATGTCAAAAGCCTTACTGCGATCAAAACAAACTGCATCCACTTCTCAACCCCTTATCCATTGAGATAGTAATTTTGTCAGAGAAGGCTGCCAGGCCAGTTAGGCATTATTTCCCCTTTGTGAATTCCTTATGATCACTCCCAGTGATTATCTTGTCCTTTATATGGTTCATCACTTTCACAGGGATTAAGGTATGGTTAATTGCTGGTAGTTTCCCAGACCCTTCTTTTTGAACATAGTTCTTACTAAAGAATCTCTATCCATATATGTCAGTGTTTCAGTCACGTGAGTTGTCCCAGCTTGTCTCTATGATCCCAATGGGCCTTGCAGCTGCAGACAGATCTTTCGTTCCTCCAGGGATTTTCCATGGGGGTGTGCTGTGTGCATTTGAACAGCAACTTCAGATGGGTAGCCAGTGGTGTTTATTTCCCAGGAAGACCCTTAAGAACCTCCCCCATACTATCAGCACTCCATTATTTATATGCATATAGTGGAGGTAATCTTCCATGAGCGTTCTGTTACTCATCACAAGGTCTTTTCTGCCCATATCTACCTGTGTCCCTTGCTTGCCAGCCCAGGCCACAGCTTCCTCACTTATTTCCTCAACATTGCTGTCCCCAACCATTCCTAGTTTAAAGTTCCTATAATCAAGTTGGCCTGTCTGTTATCAAAGGTGCTTAATTCTGTGTATTTATTTGTATTGGTAGTGAATCATTCCTGGTAGCTTGAGCATAATTTCCTTTTCCCTCTTCAAAAATGAAATAAAAGAAGGATCCTGCATTGATTTGTTATGTAAAAATAGTGCCTCATTCCCTAAAGAGGAAAGCAAGTTAAAGTACTTATCTGAATAAATAAAGTTTGATTTTTAAAATGTGTTGTAATGGTGGTGACAGAGTTTCCTTACACTTGGAAATCGTTGGATTTGACATGAGCAAACCTGTTAATGTGTTCTGACTGTGATGCAGTTCTTGTGTGACTGCAAGGTTTAGCTTTCCCCCCTGTCCTCTCCCCTTAAGGCTTTGACTCAGGGCCTGATAAAAGTCAATAAAAAAAGATTCCCATTGACCTTAATACACCCTGTGCGCAGACCACTAGAGAACACATAATACTGACCATTCTTGGGTGACAGAGACAGATAACTGCATTGGTGTTTGCATACAAATTAAAGAGCAGCAGTATGGCAGACTGGTCTTGGCAATAGTTACTGCCAACATTTCCATCAGTATCTGAGGATTCAGTGTTATCCCACGGTTTTCCTTTCCACAACAAAACAAAGGTCTGATTGGAGAACCTATGCAAGATTAATATAATCGGTGTTTTAACTGCAGTGAAAAGTTGAGTCATTTTCTACTTGAACTGCTTGTTTGGATTCCTGTTGTACAGCTGTCAGAAAGTTCTTACTTCTGCTGCTGTGCTTCTGAGCAGAATTAAATTAGTACATACATATGAAGTACATACTGCAGTTATACTTTGGTTTTGTTAATGTTTTTAATGTACCTTTGCCCTTGTTAGCTTTGGGGAACTACTTTACGTTTCATGAAAAACGGTAGGACTTACTGTTAAGTCCTAGTAAGCATAGTAAGCATAAGTGTCATCTTGTGTTGGTCCTGTTAACAGGCTTTTTTAAACACTACATTTTAAAATTAAGTTGTCTGACTGTCCTGTTGTGGTCCATGTAATTTAAATTCTTATGTCATTATTCAGATGTATCTTTATTGAATTATTGTCCTATTAAATAGTGACAAAGGTCTTCAGAAATGCATTTTGGAAAGTTTCCTTAAAATTTTTTCTTTGTCATTCTGCTTTTTCTCTGGAAAACACAATGAAATTGATATTTCTGCTTACCTTTTGTGTGCTAATATTTGCCTGGACGTCTCAGCATTATTGTAAAATTGCAATGATAACTCCTGTTGTAAATAATTAATCTAGGCACAAAGATGATGCGTATGTGTTGGAGGTTACAGACCCAATTCTTTGAGGAAGTAAGGAAGAAAATTAGTTAGAGTGCTAAATGTATATTTCAGTATCTGTATGTAATACTACTGTGAGGTATGCTTGTGGATTAAAAAGTGAACTAAGCATAAAATATGTAAATAGGGATTAATTAGAGTTATCTGAACTTTTAATATATGTTACAGAAAATATTCTAAGTTTTTAATCATTGTTTATAATAAGTAAGAATTACTGATATTCATTCTTAGTTTAGAAAATCCATCAGCAGTACAGTTAAATTATCAAGCAGGCTGATTATAGTATCTTTATCCTATGGTTATATTACAACATGGTTCCTATTATTGTCTTTATAGAGCTTTTTTATTATTTTATATGATACACACCGAAGTTTTTGCTTATTTTGCTTATGGTTATACCAGTATGCTGTGTGTGCAGACAAAAAATAATTTATCAGCAAACATACTTTGTGTGTCTAGGGAGCAGATACATTTCAGAAAAGAGACTTGCCTCAAATATACTCTGAAAGTTAAGAAAAACTTGTATCTCCTGATAGTTCTAGTTAAAAAAAAATTAAACATTTTACAGTCGATGTGTTCTACATATTTTACATTTTGACACTGCTAAAGAGTTAGCTGAATATTGATTAGAAAACGATGCAGTAGTGAAAATCTATTTATTTTAGAACAGTTAATGCATTAGAGGGAAATTGAAAGTCATTCCATTTTGAAACTAAACTATTTTGTAGATATTTCTCAAAAGTATGTGATATTTTATATGTAACTTCTAGTGTTTGCAAGGCAATTGGCAGAAAAATAAATGAAAATAGAAAGTTCATTATCTACAATAAAATTATTTGAATACAGTTTTTTAATGAATTTCTTTTTATTGCTCTGTTTGCACAGGAAGGAGTTACAGGAGCTGCAGAATCTTTGTGGACAAAACACTGAATATACAGCACAGCAGGCTGAGCTGATAAAGCAGCTTCAGGCTCTCAATGCTAATACACAAAAAGTAATGAAAGACCAAGAAGATGCTCACACAGCTGAAATAACATTATATCAAAAAGTATGTTATTCTGCTTTATGATCACAGGGTTCATTTTAATATCCATCTGTACAATATCAGTGGACAGAGTAATCAAAGCACTTTGAAGTGTTGTATCCTTTATATGTTTATATTTTTATTATTGCAAAGATATGGTTGAGTAGCAGAGTTTATTGGCTCAATTACATACCAGCATATATGGCCTTGTGCATACATTGGATTGATGAGCCTTAAAAATTAAGATTTTGTTGCATCTGAAGAAAAATAGGAATGATTTGCCAAGTATATAAATTTCTTTATGTGATTTTGTGTTATTTATGTTTATTTCTTCCTCTCTGGGAGGACAGGAGCTTTTAATTACTGAATTCTCCATATTGCTTTTCTTAGTTCGGTGGAAGTTCGGCCTTTTACTTGTGAACAAGGTATTTGTGTGAATTGCAAATAATTTTAGTGATTTAAGATGCAAAAACCCTGCTCTATCAAAATTAACTGGAAAAATTGTTGCTATAGTATCTTTTTAATGGTTAACTAGTTCAAAATATATACCCTTAAGAACAGTTTCATATTTTTGGTGACTGTCAGAGAAAATGTTAACCCTGAAGAGCTGTCACACGTGCACTACTCAGAGCTTCTTTTAGGTTACCAATTTATGTGGATGTGTTTTTCAGTTTATAAGAAATATGGAAGATATGTTTGCTTCCTTTTTAGAAACACTGAGAAGGAAGAAGACAAGTAAAAAGTTGTATATATCATTTTCACACACCTTTTACCATCTTGGAACTACTTTTGCAAATTGTATACTGCGAGTGCTTTTTCCCGAAAAAGTGTCACCCTTTCTCATCTTACTTAGAGTGTGCAGGTTGTGATAAAGTTGTGAAGCTAGGCCTCAGTCAAGCCAGAATCAGTACTGGGTTTCTAAAGATGTTTTTGATTAGCATTTTATAGCATTTTATAGCTCATAGTGCCCAGCAAATTGTTGTGTACTTAATGCTGTACTGTGTGATGCAGTTTGCATTATACATTTTGTGGAATTATAAATTTTGTGGAATGCCAGCATGAAGAACTCCTGTATATAAAAAGGAAGAAAAAACCCCCCACCCTACAAAGCTCTACAGTTTACTATTGACTGCAGTGATGACAGACATTAAGTCTCTCATACATTACAATAGTATCCCAGACAAGCAACAGGTAGAATTCCACTAAAGTTGTTCAGAACATGTACAAGGCAACAGGAGTTTACCTATTTGGGGCGAAACAAAGTTAATTATAGAATGAAGAAAAGAGACAGAATGTAAGTAATATATAAATATGTTTAAAAAAAATAAAAAGATAAAATAAAAAGAAATAAAAAAAGGAGAAGTGAAGTTCCTGAAGTTGGAGTGGAATAGAGTTTAGAATGTTTTTGGGAAACTGAGTTGAGAACTTTGGAAGGGAAGACAAATTCCTTTATCGTGACAGTCCTGTTCTGTATTTCTGATCAGAATTGTATAAAACACCCAACTGTAATTGCTTCAAAGTAATGTGCATTTTTCAAATCACAACATACACAGTTCTACTGAAGTTACAGCAGTTGTTTGGAAAACTCAATATCTATAGAAATCATACAAATGTCTATTTTCTCCCTTGAATGAGAAAGGCAAACTACTGCAGACAAATGTTTGTTTTGTTTGTCTTCCCTGTATTAATGATATGCAGGCTGCAACAGCTAGATAAGGATGTGTCAGCTACTCCATAAACACAGTCACAAAGGAATATATTCCTACTGCTTCAAATGGCATTGAGCCTATCAGTATGTACATCCTCTGATATGTACAGTCCCTTACTGCAAGATCAGTGACCTCTCTGGTCAGATAGGCAGTATATGCTATAGCTCAGGCAGTGTGGTTGGCTCACATAATCCGAGTTCATATTAACAGTCTCCCATTGAGAAGAACAGATCTTTTTGCTGATGTTAATGGGTAGTATGAAACAGTGGACTGAAAAAAGAAAAAATATTTTCTAATAAACCTGATCAAGGTCATAAACTTGGATTATGTGTAAATCCAGTCAAGACCACAAACTCTCTTCGATGTCTAGCTGTAGTAAACAGTGTGTAAAGATCTGTAATCTGTTTTATCTAGTTTCGTTGACTTGACATACTACCTTTTTTTCTCTAAGTGCAAATTTTAAGGATACTGTGTTCTACATAACTCCTTTACGTTAGAGCTTTTATGGAAACAAATTGGTATCTATTTCATAGTGCAGTTGTAGTTCACATTCTCAAGGATAGAGAACATTTTTCTAAAATGTATAGCATCTGTTTTAGTGGTCCCAGATGCTCTTGGGATTTCATTCCTGTGCTGAATTTAATGAGATTCCATAGATTTGTCCTCACCAACAATTTCAAGGTGGAGAGATTTCAATCAATACTAGGGATAATAAGACAAGAAGAGATTCTGAAGTCCTTAACCAGCTTATCACAGTTTTCTGAAATTTACAATTTAAGGCCCTTGTTTTTGTAATGCAGTACTTTCACTTGATCTGATGTGGCCTTTAGGACCTGTGTTAATCACACTGATTGAGTCTTTCAATGGAAGGCCTTTCTAGTGGAGCAGAAATACTCCAGTAATTTGTCATTCAATGGGAAATGATAACGTATGTCCTGGAACTTGGCTCTCAAATAGAGAATACTGTGGATGATGGTGTAGTGCAAGTCTGTAATGAAGAAAACATTGTTCAATAGTTAGATTTTTTGTGTAATTAGAAAACACAGTAAGACTTTTCAATTAGGAGGAATTGCGGAAGTCTGCATCAAGTGCATCAGCAAGTAGGTGAAAAATATGAAAGTGATAGATATACATTCAGAAGTTAATTTTGTACCTTCTGTTGCCTTTGCTGTTGTGTCAGTGTGTAGAGATAGTTTGCTTTCCTTCAAGCCTGAGAAATTGTAATCAGTACATCAAGTTACTGTGTTTACCATATTAAGGTTAAATTTTACCATGTCCAGTATTTTTTGTAACTGCAACAACCTTTAAGTATAGTTATAAATACATAAATGTGTTTATTTTTAGGTAAGCAGCATCAAATTCACAAAATAAAAACTAAACCCATATAAATCTGTAAATGGTAGTAACAATGCAGGTTCTTACTCATATTGGAATGAAAAGCATAAGTACTTTCACACATGATAGGAGAAAAACTATCTGTCCAGTCAAATATGGTGATGCCCACACTGGTAATAAGTAAACCATCATTTTCCTAGTCCACTTTGTATGTGAAACTTGTGAGGAACTCAGATCTTCAACAGATTCACACGCTTTAGTTGAAGCTTAGATACTGTTTTCTGTTCTTGGGAAGTGGATTAATTAGCTTAGTCTTTGTTTCTTGTGTACCAAACATCAGTTGGTCACTTACTAGCAAGTAAGTTTTGGCATCAGATGTGCCTGTAGGCAAAAGCTGAATAAATCCTGGGTAGCCTCTGGTTCTCTTAGGGTGATGTTAAATTGTGCACTCGCAGGCGTTGGTTTTCATGCTTGAAAAACTGTGTACTGATACTCTTAGTGTGCAATAATTCCTGTGTGTAGTGGGGTAGATTGGTATCTGCAGAATATTCAAGTACTTGGAAAAAAAATTTAATAATCTATAAATAAAATAAAACTAAACATCATGAAAGGGCTACGTACAGTCTGTCTGGAGTGCCTCTTCAACTACACCTTAGAGCTTTACCAGCAGATGTCCTTGTTCAAGTTCTTATAAACAGCATGGATTGTAACATGGCTTTCTGCAATGGTGCTGTAATAATTTCCGTTATAGTTTTAGTATGTCTTAATTTAGACTAACTTTTTTTTTATTTGTATGATTACTATATGGTCAGTCTTACTGTATGTTTGGGTTCATAAAAGACTGGACGTGGCACTGGAGTGATAAGGTGTAGTTGCCATAAGGAGTTTTGGTCAAAGGTTGAACTTCATGATCTTGAAGGTCTTTTCCAACCTTAGCGATTCTATGATTTTATTTACTCAGGTCTCTGTAATACACTATTTTAGAGTGTGAGCATTTAGATAAAACATTTAATGTTGGAGAATATTTGTTTTATACCCAGTGTGTATGTATGGCTACTGTTACTTTTTATTAGATGGATCTACCTTAGTGTTAGTTCCTCACCGGAAATTTTGAAGGAAGTCTCCTGAATGTCCCCACTCTGTGTTCTTTAGTTGATACCATAGAAAAGTTCATGAGAGTATTAACTAAATGCCTTTTGGATTATGGAACTGGAAATTATTTTGGAACTGAAAAGTATGCCCCAACTGTTAGCTGGCATGTAGTGCCCAGGAGCCATTTAAGCATAGTTTAAAATAAATCCTGCACACTTCTGTACTGTCAGTGTTGGTCATTTGTTTCAACTGTTTCGCTCTGCAGTTTTTCTTCCAGCTGCACTATAATTCTGGCTAACATACCATACCATACAATAAATAGCATGGGTTAATTATTTATTTTTACTACGTTTTCTTGGAATTCCTCAGCTTTCTTTGGTCTGATCTAAGTTAATTTTGCCATAACATGTATTCAATGTTTATCAGTAGTACTTCCTTATCCCACATTATCAGGCTGTTAAATGTTTTCTATTGCATATGAGGAGGCATTTGAGTTCCATTTTTTTCGTTTTGGAATTCCTGTTTTGGTTGGATATTTTTAGATTACTTCATGGCATTACGTTTTCTGTTTTGAGTAACTCTTCAAAGGTGTATCAAAAAGTGTTTTCTGGTGAAATCAGGTAAATCAATATAGAAAATTGTTAGGTAAGCTAAGAAATATGGGATACTTTATTTTTTGCTGTTCAGCTAAGTTACCCTTCCTGACTGATGAATAATGCTCTTATGTCATACAGACTAAATTTATTACAGTGTACTGATTCAGATACTTCTAATCTTTTCTCATTTGTTTTTAAGTACCTTCAGCTGCAATAATCTGTGCTGCCTGTCAGAGAAAGGGCACCTGTAACACCTTAGAAAGAGATTCTGGAAGTATAATTGGTGCAACAGTTTTTGCAGAGCAGTTTTGTGTCACCTGCTAATGCTGCTTTTTTTTTCTGAATACCAAGTGTCATAAAATGTTATAAATAATTATTTAAAATAGTTTCCTTTTTATTTGTGTTTTGTAAACATAAATATTTTTCTCATAACTTTGTTGGGGGATTACCAAGTTTACTGGGTAAATCTCATGTCCTGTTGACATTCAGGTAAGGTGTAACCATTCATATAGGTACAGTCAAGATTCCACTCATTTCTTCTGTGAAGCTTGCTAACTCTGAGATAAATAATTTACAATATTTTTGTCTTTCTTTGACTATTCTATGCAATGTTCCTTCTCTAATCACCTGATCTCCATTTTATGTTGCTTCTCTACACCTGATTTTCTTTATTAATGTTAGACCTATTTCATCGTGCTGTGCAAGTCTTTGTCTTTTAGAATGTGCATACTGCAATGTGATTAATTGTAGTACCTCTTCTAAAACAGGGTCGGAAATGAGCAGTAAACCCCAAAATAATCCAGTATAAATATTAGGCACTCATTAATCCACAAAACAGTAAAAGAAAAGATAGGGATCCAAATAGAAATTTGGAAGCTGTTCCAGTAATCTGTGGACAATAGATGAAACTATTTATTTTTGTACAGATAATTTTAATTTTTAAAATTCCTGATGTTAAATTCCTTAAAAAAAAGAATCTGTGTACTATTAAATAGTACATGGGTGATGTTTAAAAAATATATAAACCTTAGTGTAAAGAGTTGAATAGTATGAATGGTTTTTTGCACATAGCTTTTAGCTAGTTTTATACTTGGAATGTATGTGTTTTGTGTTTTAGTACTGTTTTCAAAGCAGGAAAGGTTGGAAAAGTTTGTGCAAGTCAAAAGATGTGCAATTTGTCTTCTCCTGACAAATGCTGACTACCAAAAATACCCATTAGCTACATTAGGGGATGTGGCTGCCAACTAGGAAAAGGCATCATATTTTTGATGTTCTCCATTCGTCTTACTAGGATGCTACCTTTCAGATACTATAATTACAACCATTTAAGTACTTCTAGTCATAAAAACAGCAAATTGTCATACCAGTATGATTTAGCTAATGAGCTTATATAGTTATAGCTGGAAGTAACTGTGTCTTGATGTTCCATTCATTTGGAAGGACATTATCTGAAAATGCATGTTTTTGATAAATGAACTGTTTATTTTCCTGTGAGATACTTACTGATTTCCATAAGAAATTGACTAGTCCTGAACTTGCATTTCTAGAGATGATGTAAGCATTCTTAAATAAAAAAGGACAATTCAGTAGGCACAGAAATTTCAATGCTAGTGTTTGGTGACTTGGAGCCATTTGAAATATCAATCTATCTCGACTTTGAATTAATTTTGCCTGAGAGACATGATCTCTGATCTGCTTTGGAAATAGGGAAGAAGTAATTTACTTTGTCCTGAGTGGATTTTTAGAGACCATGGGAGTAGAAAATGTTAGGAAGAAGGAAAGGGGAGATTATTATTTCCAAATTTCTCAGAAAATGTTAGGTAGACAGTTTACCACTTGAAAAGTTCTGACAATTTTTCAAATGCTTTAACTTCTAAGTGATGTAAACATATGAAAGGGAGAAAGGATTGTATAATTTAAGTAAACCTGGCAACTCAAGGTAAAATGAAGAGTAAATTGGTGTTTTTATAAGTAAAATATCTTGTGTCAATTTCTTGTGCTTACAAACATTCTTGATATATTTGGAAAATCTAATTTTCGTATTTAACTTTTTTTTTCATTGAATGGCAGAGATGGATTTTCCAAAGAAAACTGTTCCCTGCAGGTGTGCATTCATGCCTTCTGTAGATCATTTTATGGTAGAATAATCAGAGGGAATATTGTTCATTTTGAGAAAAAAGGACAATCAAAGGAATGAAAGGACTGAAATGAAGAGAGGAATGAATGTATGGTTAGCTAGTAAGGCTGCAGTCATGTATTTCCTTTAGAATCTGTACTGTTGTTTATTAAACTACAGGTTTATTTTCCAAACTGTTTTTCTTTTCATTTTTTAACGATGAATTATTTTAAATAATGTTCAGATGCTTAAATGGAAAAAGAAGGGTAACAATGGAGATATGGGGTGGTTATTAACTTATTTTGCAAGAGTAAGAGAACTTATTTTTGTCAGATGGCATGTACTGCTAGTTATTTAGAGCTTGTTTTAGAAATTCTTTGTGCGCGTGAAGTCTGTTCTAAAGCAATTGCAAAATAAATATACAATATTCTGATTTCAGAAAGAACAGTAGAACAACAGCCTTGAGAAGTTACAATATAATCTCTGGGGTTTATAGTTAATGTGAAAAAAATTCCCACAGAATAATTAAACAACCATTTTACACTTCTACAGAATGCAATAGGCATTAGTGGATTCATTGTATTTCTATCCAAGCTATATTTAAAATGTTACTTTTAAAAGATGAAACTACTCTATAAAAAAGAAGGATGGTATTTGATATTCTTGCTCCTTTAATTTAATTCCCTGAACAGATATTTTAATTTTTTTGCCTATTCTCAGTAAGGGATTTTCTTTTTCTTTTGTATTTTCTGTATTTTATGTAAACTGTTCAAGAAGTAAAATCAATCCTGATTTTTAGATGGCCATTTCTATTCATAAATGCTATAAAGAAGCAACTGAAACCGATAATACTCTACTGTGACCTGTATTTTTCTTGAAGACGTATTTCAAACTTAAAGTTTCAGTGATTGTTGCAATTTTGAAATGCGTAGAACTGGACAGGAGGCAGGAGGACAAGTGTGAACAAACTGTTAAATTTAAAAAAGAGTGTGATCTTTGTGGGTAAGTTACTTAAATTATACTTTCTGTATTAACGTGGTTATCTGCATTGGATAACAATCCTGTTATTTCTTTTCTCTCATAGCTTTATAATGAGTTGAGTTTATGTTTTGAAACTGTTAAAACAAGTGAAATTCAACTGCAACAAAGCTGTGCCTCTCTTCAGGATCAGTTACTTGAAAAAGATAAAAAAATTTGTCTGTTCGAAGTGAAACTTCAGGAAGCACATAATGCTTTGAATGCAGTACATCAGAATTCTCCAAAATATCAGGTACAGGTGAGTCCTCTTCTAGAATAATAAAATTTGTTTCTTCGTTTAAATCAAGCCTCTGTATCAGAGAGTTTTAAAGGAAATTGCAGTTTGGTGTTGTTTTGTTGTGAGGTTTTTTTTAAACAAACGTGCAGCTGTGCTGCTACAGTACTGTAAAAATTTCTGCTGTTGCTAATCAAAGCTACTTCACAATTAAATTTATTATGGGGAAATAAAAAGAGTAATGGTGTCACTATTCAACAAGATTCTTATTTGTATTCTCTAACAAAGATACCAAAAATAAAAATAAAACCATAGTGCTACTGTTACTGAAAAAAAAAGTCACTGAAAAAATTGTAAAGTTTCTGAATTTCCTCTATGAAAATGAAATGTATTGTTTCTGATTTGTTACACTTTTCCTGATCACGCAAATAGATCATAGATCTAAAGAAAGTTTTATGGTGGGGACAAGCATTTGTCTAAAAATTTCTAAGCTTTAGTGTGCCATTTGGAACTATTGCAATAAATACACCCATCTAACAGGCCTCCAGCTTTGAAAGTGTACCAGATCTTACGTATATACTCCTGACATTTTCCAAAGGCCAATTTGTGACTTTAGGAGAGTTTGAAAGGCTTCGAAATTATCTACCCGCATTGTTTTTATAAGCACTGTTGCTTAGTTTCTTCCATAAATACATCAGTAAGGTGTACATGTGAGTTTCGGTTCTACTAACACTCTTTCCCTTGATTAAGTAGAGAAGTGAAAATAATTAAGGTAATAATGCTTGTTAAATGTAAAACTTTGCTTAGAATGGTAAGGTAAGGTAGATCTGCAATCAAGGATTGTATTCATGAGCCCAAAGGAAGTTGAATATTAAAAAATATTAAAAAAACCCCATAGTGTTTAATTCCTCAAGATTTGTATAAATAATAACCTGCTGTAAAACAAAAAACACAGAATGCGATATCTCCTGGATTTGTTCTGATAGTCTTTCCAGAGTTAATGTTCTAACTTTATTTGTTATAAGATTCTTATTCTGTACTTATATGATTTTGAAAGTTCCACTTAATCTAATGATGCAACAATTTTGTTTCACAAATAATAAAATACATTCTTTTAAGTATTGTGAAGTGCTTACCTCTTGTTATATTCCAGACCTGTTTCTGAGTCTTGAAATTTAGGGGTTTTTCTTTTAGAAGATTTTAGTGATTTTTTTTAAACATTATAAACTTAGTCTCCACACAGCTTTGGATCATAGTTTTTGAATTCCCAGGCTGTATTTCTCAATAAATCATTCAGCTTTCATCATCTTGTATGGCTCTGAGGAGTTCTTTGCAGTTTATTTTGTCATGTGATTAAAAGCTTTTATTATGTTTCTGGATTATTTTTCCTGAAGTTAAAGAGGCCTTGGTTGTCTTTGTGATGTGATCTTATAATGTCTTCCTCCATATACAACACCTATATTGCCAAACCTGGATATTGTGTGACAGTTTAGTAGATTCTCCGCCTCTACTCTGCTCTTGCAAGATCCCCACCTGGAGTGCTGTGTACAGTTCTCATGTCCCCAGCATAACACAGACAGGGAACTGCTGGAGCAAGAAGGGACACGAAGTTGGTAGGAGGATTGTAGCATCTTCCTTACAAGGACAGACTGAGAAAGTTGGGGCTGTTCAGCCTGGAGAAGGGAGGGTTGCATGGAGACCTCACAGCAACTTTCCATTATCTAGAGGGAAGCCAGAGAAGGACTCTTTGTCAGGAACTGTAGTGACAGGATAAAGGAGTAATGGGTACAGATTGAAAGAGGGGAAATTTAAGTTAGATATTAGGATGAAATTCTCTACTTTGAGGGTGGCAAGACACTAGAACAGGTTGCCCAGGGAGCTTGTGGGTGCCCCAGACCTGGCAGTGTTCAAAGCCAGGTTGGATAAGGTCTTGAGGAACCTATTCTGGTGGGATGTCTTCCTAAGTTTCTTGAACATTTGGGACACTACAGTTGACTCTTTCCTACTGAGTAAACAAAGCATTTATTGCTATTACTTACTTCTTATATTTAAAGCAATTCTGTAACTGTAAGATTTTTTTCTCTCTTGAAAATACAGCAGCTGGGTTTCTTTAGGAGCTCCTAGTATGGAGCTTTCCTGAAATGCATTTCAAATCCAAGTAGAAAATTTGACTTGGATCAATTTTCTTTACTTCTTTAAAGAACTTCAGGAAATTTCTGAGGCCAAAAGTAAGATTATTTTAAAAGCTAACAATAATCTACATTGGTGATTCAACTTTATACTTGATTTCCTTTTTAAGTGAATTGTATCAAGCGTGGGTGAATTGTTACCATTTTGTTAATTTATTCCATTTCTTCTTCCAGTGGTGTCTGAACCTGAAGTGCTTTCGTCAGTATACTCCATGTAAATTAGCATCCAAACGTGAAGCAGTCCTAAATTACTTAATGGTGAACATGGGTGCAAATAATTATTTTCCTGTGACCTTCTGTTGGCTTCTTGCCATATTTCATAGGGAATTTCTTTTTTTTGTTAGGGAATGTAGGTTCAGTCGGACCTTTTGCAGAAATATATTAGTTGAACATTTATGTAATCTGTCATGAGCTCAGTCAGATTATTTACCAATCCTAATGTAGAAGACAAGGTAGGAAGCAGAAGTAGACAACTTGTGATAATGAATGTAATATAGTAAGCTGAATGTAGTGTATGAAGCTTCATTTTTCAGTCAATTAATCTTAATTCAGGCTGTGATGGAACAAATGATTAGTGTTACTGAGCAGCCTCATAGCGAAGGAAATGTCTTTCGTTAGCATACATAGCTACAAGGTTCGTTGAGAGGTGTTGACGCAGTATGTGCTTAACACACTTAATGTTTTCCCTTGACTAACATTCTTGCATTCTGCTAAAACAGGTATCCCAAATTTTGTTGGCATGCAGCCTTACTCTGGTTGAAAGGCTACAGTTTGCTTTTTGGGAATGTATCATAATGCTCATTGTTGGCTGCATTTTGATGACAGACAAATTTCCCTTCACCAACTTCACTATCCTGTATAAATTTTTAGAAAGGTAATGATGTGTGGTTCTACAGCTGAGGTTTCTGCAGGGGAAAAAACGTGATTACGTATCACTCCTTCTCTGAACTGTTAGATAACCAGAATTCTGCTCATTTGTGAAATTCTGAAGTCAAACATGATTAAGAAGAGCCTCCTAACTTATTCTGCTGTCTCTTGACTGCAGCATTAGAAAACAGTGGATTTGGAAGTGAGGCTTAGTTAACAGGACACCAAAGCAATGTAGGCATCTACAGGTTTTCCTATTACCGTTCTATGAAACAACCCTTCCTAAAAAAAGAAGCTGGTTTAAATGCAATTTTATTTCTCCTATAAAATACTGATTTCTTGAGCATGTTCAGATTCATGACTTGCTGAAAGTTTATCCAAGGGGACATGCTAACAGTCTGTGAACAGCACTAATGTATCTTCTTCAGACATTCAATAGCTAGTATGCATCAGTGTTGCCTATATTAGCACAGACTTTTTAGTGGATTTGAACTTTTCCTGCTGTTGAGATTACATTGTAGACAGGCAAAATTGAGTTTTATATTATTGGCTTTATTAGCAAGAATATCTCTTTATTCTTTCAATAAGGGTAAAATTTATCTTTTTAAAATATTGTGATCTTAATCTAGTCAGTGTGGCACTTACGTTGGTGAGGGCTAACTTTTGCTTCATTTCGTTTTGCCTCTTCTGCTAATGTGTGTCGTAAAGAATTTGAGTCTGCTTTACAGTAAATTTCTATTTGTATGTTAGAATGTGTGCATTCAGCTGCTCTCACATGCCTGATCTCTGCTCAGAGATCAGCCACCTTTGAATTTGGAAGTTATTTTAGTTGGATCTGTGCTCAGGCTACACAGTTAAAAAAAAAATAAATAGTTTTCAAGACATAAGCTTATGGGGCTTGATTAGTGTCATCTCATGGAACTGTTGTTTTGGTTCTGTTTCATTACTGATATTCATTTTTAGCGCTGAGATGTATACCATAACTATTACCAATGTGAATAGTAAGTATTTAAATGTATTTTCTGAACTGAACCAGTAATTTCTGCCTTAACTCCTACTTTTTTTACATGTGCAGACATCAAAGACAGTATTAAGGGGTGATACTTGATCAAAGAACAGTAATTAAAAGACATGTAAATTTTTTTATTTGTGACTGTAACATCTGACAGGTATGGGCATTCTACCTAATACAGAATTAGTTCCACTTGTTTCTCATTATGAAGTTTTTAAAAGTAGTTGGAATAGAAAATAGTAGTAAAACAATGAAGTAGAAATTGCCCGTAGATGTAACTGAAGATTAGGAAAAAAAAAAGCTGATTTGTAACTAAAATAAAAATTTAGATTCATATGTGAAATATGTAAAGAAAATATGTCAAGAAAAACTGCATCCATTATTGCCACACAAAAATCTATCCAGTCTTATTTTCAGAGTATAATTTACTTTTTTCTTAAACATTAGTATGTCAGTGATTTCAGTTTATTAGGCTTCTATAGTAGAGTCTTTAAAATACTGATTTTGACTGAAATATAAATAGTAAAGAAACTTAGCTGGACAGGGTAATTATAATTTATTTGAGTGGTTTTAGATTTAGTCCAGCATACTTAGTATTACACTGTGAATATTTAAAGTCCATGTTTGAGGCTTAATTTTCTGTTTCTTGTTAATGATACAGCATAAAAGGAGGGAGATATCCTGTTCAAAGTGTGGTGCTGTAAATTTCATTTTATAGCTTGTGATGATTTCAGTTACTGAAACTAATTCCTAACAAAATGCTTTACATGTTAAAATTATTTTGCTTTACTGTTAGAAAACTTACTCATGTAATTTATTTTCAGTCAAAGTTTCTCAGGCTTGCACCCTCTCTATGGATCAAAACTTGAAAAAATGTCTTCTAGTTTTTAAAAATTCTGAACTAATTAAAAAATAACTTAAAATCATCACAAAGATGTCAAGATATAATTTTTTTGAAGCAACTAACAAATACTGTAGTGAAAAGTTATTTGTATAGGACAAGATGAGATGAAATGCTAGTGGTCGTTAGAGCTGTGCAACTGCAGCACGATGAGGAAAGCAAAAGATTTTATCGCTGCTTGCTTGAAGTCTCAGGCTTTGAAGTAACAGAAGTAATATGCAACTGAAATTGACCAATTTATGTGACAAAACTTTATATGTGAGTATATAACTTTATATATAAGTAAATAGTCTTTAATGATGGAAAATACCAATAACATTTTTCAAATGGTTGTATTCCTCTAATTGCAAACTAACTGTTATTTTGTGATTATTACCCTTATAATAAGGAGAGGTATAGATTATAGTTTGTAAAGTTGAATTTTTTCCATGTTTAAATATGTAATAGTAAAGAACTAGTATTTTCTAGTATTAGAAAGACATAGGTAAGCATAATTTTAACTTTACAACATGTGTGATCTTCCATATTAATGATGTCATTTTAACTTTTGCTATTTTTTTATAGCAAATTACTTTTGGTAGCTTAGAGGTAAACACTTTTTAAAAAAAACCAAACAGATCTGCTATAAGCATGTATCTGGTTGTTTCTCAGTCAAAGAAGCAATAATAATTTGTTACTTTCCAAATGTTTTTTCTTATACTAACATGTTGTGAGACTACATTTAACAGTGCCTTGTATACATGTCTTTTAAACAAGATGGAAAGGAGAAAATACAGTATTATTATTTTTCTACAAAGTATTTTTTTTTGAGCACAATTCTGGGATAATACAGACACATACAAAGGACTGTGTACTCAGTGGCTCTTGTCCTCAGAAAAGCTGTGTGGAGTTATAGCTTGTCTAATAGAGACTGTGGAGTCATTGCTGCTGCTGGGATCACAGTATACTGGCACTCGATCACCATAAAATGAAATTTTAGTTACACCTGGGTGTGTTTAACTATGACAATTTGGGACTCCACCTGCAATATTGTAGTTGTGCCAGGATGCAGACATGTGCTGTCTATAAAATAAGGAATAGTGGTTTGTGCAGCTTTTGAAATTATTTTAAAAAAGGAAAGAAATGCAGTGTACTTGAAGAAGGTACTATAAGTTTTGAAAACTAAACTACATCCTGTTCTAGAGTGTTAAAAAGACAGAAAGAAAAAAAAGAGCTGTTTTGAAGAATAGATTCATTTTCATTTAGTTTAGTGTGACATTCCATGTATCTATTTTCAATGTAGAATAATAGAAAAGGACCAAAATACTGAAAATGTGAGTTTATAATGCGAAGAGCAACTCAACTTTAACTACTCTATAGTGACACTATTCATGCTGCTGTAATAAAACTTAAGAACGTTTAGTGATTTTTTTTCCCTACAATTATTCAAAATTACATTACCCTTACTGAAAACTGAATGGCTTTTAGTGGATTAATTAAACTATAGCTGGTTTGCCATCTGGGTGCTGCTTGTTTAGCTGCTTTCTCACAGAAAGATTTTTACTGATTAAAGAATATTTTTTTTGTTAGAAGACAGCTTCCAGACAATAATTTCTAAAATAGAAATGATATGTGGACTATTAATTGTTATCAGGTTAAATTTTGGGTTATGAAGAGGAAACTACTTGGACTTTTCTTTCCAATATTTAATTTATTTTCATTCATACACACACACCCCCGCAGTCCCCTCATTCTGTGTTGCAAAATGCTCAGGCTCTTAAAAAATAAAATCTGTTTATAAATGTACAAGAAAATAATTATATTTTACAGCAAGATCACCCATGACATTATGTTGGAGTCCAGGGTATAGGCTAGATGCAGAAAAGAAAAAAAAAAAGGGAAAGGGGGAATTAACTAAATCTGATTTTTATAGCTCAAGTGGTTTCATTAAATTAGAGTGCTGTGTGCTACTGTTCATTAATGAACTTGTGCCATATGCTTTAACTGTTCTGGTCAATAGCTGATAAAGAAAGGCTTGTGTTTAAAAAAAAATGGATAAAAATATCTTTGTGATGGGCTTTTATCAAAGGACTTGCTTTGAATTCAGTAACTACTACTGAGGCAATATGGCTCGCAATTTGCGACCCAAAGGTAGTCATACATTATTGGAATACAGCCTACTGCGCTTCACATTACACAGATGTGAAGGCCTGATTATAGCTGCTTCATAATTAACAGTGATCCGATTTGTTTTGTGGCATAAATGGTGCATGTGTAGAACATTAGCCATGGCACTCTCATTCAAATTCAACTCAAGGGCTCAGCGGCAGGCGGGTCACGAGCTTCAGGGAGTAGAAGCACAAGCTCCTCCATATGTTCTTGCTGCATCTTACTATGGCTATGAGTGCAAGATAAGTTCCCTAAAGAACCTAATCGTGTTCTGTAATTACAGCGCGGCTTTCTGCTGGCTAGAAATGAGGGAGAAGCTAAAACACTCCCTCATCAGATAATTTGTAAATTACTTTACATGGCGGATGCCTAACTCAGTTGGTTTTCAACTGCTGAAATTATAAATAATTGTAACAGATGTGGCAATATGGCTGGCCTCCAATAAATGAGGCCCTTGATAATTTGGCCGACCCTTTGACAGGCCAATTTAATAAAATGTGAACAAAATCTTCTTGCTAATAATTTATCATCCCTTTTCCCAATAGAATAAATTTAATTACCCTAGCAGTTAACAAGGTCACACCCAGATGCCAAACTCGGCTACAGTTTTGATAATGCAATCAGGAATTGAGAGGTGATGACAGCGTTGTTGTTTTTTTCATTACCTGGCTTCACATAAACACAGGTGGCGTAGCTTTCTTGTCAGTTTTTAATAATTACAGGCTATTATGGAATGCATAGTTAGCAGATTGAAAACCACACTTTAGTGAATTTGTTTGAGTATGATTGAGGTTCTAATGTACGGAGATGATAATGCATAACAAGCCCAGTCCCTAGTTTACACCATTAGTGCACAGGTTTGATTTTTACTTGTGATAATAGTGTAATAGTTCCACAGATAACAAAGCTGCATTTTTTGGAGCAGCCTCACCATCAGCTGAAGGTTTACATTTTTTTGCTTTCTAGTACTGAGTGTGTAACTCAGAAAAATATGCTTTTTTTAAACTTACTGGGTAATTTACAGTGTTAATGTGTGTGTGTGTGTGTGTACACACAGATAAGATATCTTGACTGTCTGCATTTTGGTGTACTTGGTCAAGTAAAATCTTGTGGTAACTACTTAATAAGCTCTTTAAACATGAAAATGCTAGAGAAGATGCTATAAGAGTTCTTAAGTAAAAAAAAAAAAAGAGAAGAAAAAGAAACTTTTAAGAAACTTAATAGAAACTTCTAAGAGCCACAGTTTTAAAGCATTGCTTCCAAGAGTATAAAGATATTTTATCCAATCTTTAGTTGGGTTTCTGTAGTGTTATGTTCTGTTTATAATGTCTATTGTAATGTATTAGAGCAAATAGTACTGATTTTCAGCAATTACTTGCTGAATTTTTGTTTGCTGTTCTCTGATCGGTTTTATGGAAAAAATGCCAAGTTTTATTGTGTACTTGCTGCTAAAAAGTTGCTAGTCCAACAAATTCATGGGGAAATGAGTGGCTGATTTAAAAGGCTTAGTGAAATCTAGCCTTGTCTTGTCACTTCCAGTGATGATTCTTCTGAACGTTTTTCCAGACTAAAAAAGTTTATCTTATAATTGCATATTTTTCGCAATAATTTGGAACATTATTTTTAGACCACAAGGTCTAATTTCCCTGGTGAATAAAATAAATCAATCATACCTGGTTCAGGAAATTTTTCTGATAATCTTGAGAAAGGAATTGCATCCTCTTTTCACCTCCCTGTTCTTCTCTTGAAGATGATCAGTGTCTTATTCTTCACATGAATTTAATATGATTTTTCATGTGAATTTCAGAGAATTACAAATATAAATGTTAAGAGGGTGAATAGATGGTGGAAACCCTTTCTCTGGCTTTTAGCACCTTTTGGCAGCTCATGGGGACACATGAGATCAAGATCCAGGCTGGGCAAGTTGCTCTTTGAGAGTTTGTTAGTTACCCATCCTAGATTTATGTGCAGTGAATAGAGATAAGACTGTGACAATGGGATTTCCGTGCTGCAGAAAGGAGTTTGCAAATGATGCTGTGATGAGCATTGCTTCTGACTTAGCTGCCCAGCTGTCTAATTCAGTAACAGAATAAGAAGAAATCTCATTTCTTATAAATTCTTGTATATAA
Organism: Cephalopterus ornatus; assembly: GCA_013396775.1. Lineage (NCBI taxonomy): Eukaryota > Metazoa > Chordata > Aves > Passeriformes > Cotingidae > Cephalopterus > Cephalopterus ornatus. The sequence goes on along the minus strand of VZRE01011057.1, from coordinate 10,610 downwards.
ACTGCCTCTGAACATTTTGTGCATCATGGCTTTGCATGGCATATGGCACCAGATTCTTGGAGTTTTGACTGGAAGAAAGCTTGGGAGTATGGGTCATGGTCTGGTTGGGTGCCGTAGGTCAAAAGTACTGAACATTCTGATAGGCTTGTACACATGTCTTCTAGTCTGAACTGTAAGTAAACATGAGGCTGTGTTCTTAGTTCTGAAGCTCTTAGATATCTATTCTTTAGGTACCTGCTCTCTTTTGCTTGTTCAGGAAAGTCATGTAGAACAGAAGTGTGATGGAGCACAGCTGTATTTTCTCCACATTGCATGTACTGTTTGTGATACTGACAGCAGTGGTATTCGATTCTTTTTCCTAAGTACAGCGGATGGTTCCCCATGTAGTACAACTTTGTGGCAAAGATGGTGCTTATGCTTGATCTTGATTAATGCATCCAGAAAACATCAGCTGAGTCTCATTGTGTAAGAGTAGTGAGAGATCTGCTTGATAGAAATAAATACTTTCTTGATTATATTTTTTGTTTAAAACATAAATAAGCCTCTGACATTTATTTAGACTACATGTTTTGCATGTAAGGTAAGTTTCAATTTCATAACATGATCATTCATAAAATAGCTGATGATATAAACTGATTGTGCTTTTTTAAAGAAGAAACCCATTACTCTGTTAAGCTAGACCTTGTAACATAGGTAGAGTCTAATCCAAGATCCGTACACTTCAAAGAAAACTACACTTGGCATATAGATGGATAGACTTTGAAGAGGATCAACATTATGTGCACACTGAAATTAGAGTTCAGATATAGAGCTAGAAAATCAAAAGCCAAGAAAAGGCCATATCCCTTTCTGAGGATCTGATGAAATTGCACTTCACAGAATCATAGAATGACCTGGGTTGGAAAGAACCTTCAGAATCATCTAGTTCCGACCCTCGTGCCATGAGCAGGGACACCTTCCACTAGACCAGGTTGCTCAAAGCCCCATTCAACCTGGCCTTGAACACTTCAAAGGATGAGACATCCACAGCTTCTCTGGGCAACCTGTTCCAATACCTCACCACCCTCATAATGAAGAATTGCATCAAAATGCCTAAGCTAAATCTACCCTATTTCAGTTTGAAGCCATTGCCCCTCATCCTGTCACTACATACTCTTGTAAAAATGTCCTCCTTTCTTCATGCATAAATCTTGTAACTCTGGTTCATTCATAGAGGTGTATTTTATAAAGCAGGAATCAAGGTTCTCATGATAGCCAAATCTTTTCACTAAGTAACTCAGGTTCAGTAATTTTTTTTCCTCTTAAAGATACCTGGAGCACAAAGGTTTAGTAGTATAAAGCTAAATATACATGAATCTGAAACAAAAGACCAGAGACAGAAATTTCACCCAACTCTCTGTGAAAGATTTCTTTTCATGTCATAAAAATTAATGTTTAAAATTCTCTTGATACTCGAGTAAAAAAAGTCTTGTAGGGTAGGAAATTTAGAAGACTATTTTTCAAGTAGTAAAGGATATGTTAAATTTAATCAAAAATGATACCTGCTTCTTCTTTAACTGGAGTTCATTGATAAGCAAAATGTCAGTTTTTAAATGGATCTCATCAGGTTACATCTGGGTTCTTAGAATTCCTGAAACTGAAGAAACTTCACAGGTATACTTAAAAAACTGAGGAAGTTTTGAGGATATTCTAGACCCAAATTATATAGCAAGATTTGTTTTGGTAACAGTGATATACTGAATATTTTGAGGGTAAAAGCACTGGCATTTTTGAGGTGTAAGTTAAGATCTAAGACCCTATTCATTTAATTTAGTTTTCCAGGAAATATGTTCTATAGGCATGTACACAGAGACTGTTGTAAGGGGTTTACTAGAAATTGTGCCTTCATGGTATTTTATTTCAAATAAGTATCACAGTATGGCAATTTCTAGAGTCCTCTTTTGGAAGAAGAAAAGAGTGGAAAAATAACCTCAAAACAAATTGGTTTGATTAAGGTCAATAGCAGAACTTGCATGACATAGAGGAGTAGGGCCCTGATGTATTTTGTCGCTCTTAAATGGAGTTATGTTTCAAAGCACTCTGCGTTTCATTTTTTTAAAGAAGAAATTAAAAAGTAAGAAATTAGTCATTAGCTAAATTTGTGTCATTCTTATGGCTTTAAAGTCATAAGGTTGATGGTTAAAAGGATGGACTCGATGATCTTAAAGGTCTTTTTCAACCTAAACAATTTTATGAAGACTTAACAGTTGTTGACTTTTTAAAGTAACAGTAATATGAATTTAAATTATTATAACAGAGTTGTTGATTCTTTTTTGAGTTACTAATAAAATTGTAAAAGTTATGTTATACATAGAAGTCTGTTTTACATGTAACTGAGAAATCAGTAAGATGTGTCTAGTTGGTAAGTATATTTATCTTTCTTAAAAAGAAAGAATGAAGTTCAGGTAAAAAAAACAATTCTAACTTAAGCAAAACTGCATTTCACGTATCTGTGTGCTATTTCTGTCTTTTAGGTTTTGTTGGATTTTTTTCTTGTTTATATAGTGCTCAGGTTTTGGTCAAACAAACATGAAGTCCAGGTTTCTTTAAAGCCATTCTTTTGAATGCCTGGCTTGTCTACTTCTCATTTTCCCATTTTCCTTTTTTTTTTTAAGTCTGCATAGAGTTTTAATAAACTAATGGTTATAAACAGGCCTTTTGCTGATCATAGGTGGAAATGACATCTGTTTGCAACCACAATATGGCCTAAACTGCAAAATGAGGAACCAAATTTATTTAAGAAACAGCAAAAGCGTGGGCAACTTTTACTCTCTAACAAATTTCCTATACTACTTTGCTGTTTGAAGAGTTGCAGTTTTTCTAACACAAGTGCTTGGTATTCTTAATTTCTGATATATTTGTTGAAAATGTGAGTTTATAGTAGGCTTTATGAAAAGCATCATATTCTGCATAGAAAGAAATAAAGTGGCTATGCCGATTAGTCTGTTTCTATCAAATAGTGTGCTTACTAGGGTGTTCTTTTGCTTGAGTATAATCAACTTTGGACCATCTTGTTTCTTGAGTGACATTAATTTGGAAATTTGCTTGCTTAACCTTTTTCAGACTGCCTTTTCTGATTTTTGTTAGTATACCTGGCTTGTTTACTTATTTTACCATCTCAAAAACGGGGACAATACCAGTATTTGAGATGGTAGGAACAAGTGGTAATTGTAGCAAATCCTATCTTCTCTGTTGAAGTATTTGTCTTAAGAATATGCTCAACCACTTGCAATCAAGTGACGTTGTCAGAACTTTGCTAGTTAGGGAAATTATGTATAAGAGAAAATTTTTAGTTAGTCTTGAGAAAGTTGTATTCCGGATCAAGTTTTGTTGATTAAAGACTTTACTGCTTCCCAGCTGTTTGTCATTGTCATTGCTGTCAGAGCACCACTGGCAATAGAGTTTCATGAGTTTGCCTTCATCAATCCAATACAAGGTCAGCTGGGTCAGCTCAAGCCACTTGCATTGACTTTTTAAACTAACCTGCCCTTTAATTTATGCAATTGATTAGGGAGGCGGTTTCCATCATTCCTTCTTCCAGCAATAGTGTTGAGGTGCTAACCTCCAGCTGCCTGGATGCATTGATCATCTGGGAATTATATTCTCTTTGTCTGGCGCAGCTGTTTGAAGATCAATGTGTGTCCCCAGCCTTAAAGCACTGTGGAGGCAGTTTGTAGTAAAGCATTTAATTTTGTGATTGCCACAGACTGACACAACAGGCATGTTGTCGAGTGGGTGTAACGCAGTAGGGTGTGATCGCAGTCAGTTCATAAAAACTCCACTGACGAGACAGTGATCAAGCCACAGTAACTTGACCACTCTTGGTTGTGGAACTGCTATTGAACACCAGGGATATAACTTACAGTAGCTGGTACCAGTGAAATGTGACTGGTCGGAACAGGTGTTGTAACTAGGCCAAGTTAATCAGTGTGCAGTAGTGTTGTATTATGGCAAGGAATTGCTGTGCATGGACTGATAGCTGGGAAGGGTCCTGGATTTCAGCGGTGTAATGAAATGACATACCTGCCTTGAGTAACACTGTGATCTAGAATTGCCATCTATTTTTTCTGTAAGTCTTCGGTTTGACCTCAGCATCTGTGCTGAGTTTAAGGACGTAACAGATACATTTAATTGACATTAAGAAGATACTTTTCTGGGGCAGTTTTTAACTAAAAATATATTTATTATCAGAATATGCAGTTAAGGGTTTTTGGTTTTTTCCTCCACAATGTTTGTTAGGCTGGTGATACTTACCAACCTGAAATTTCACCAAAATATTTCAAATTTCAAAATATTTCACCAGAAACAAGTCTAGGAGGGGAAATATTTTGTCAAGGAAACAAATTTAGGAGGTAAAACATTTTGTCAAGAAATTTTGATACCATATGATACACAAAGTGGTAGAATAAGTTGCTGCACAAGAAACAACTATATAAAACAACCATTGTTAAGAATGTAAATTTAGATGTGGAAAATGTGGTGGTTTGAAAATGTTTAGTTGTTATTTTGAGGTCTGGTTTTGAGTATGGAATCATGAGTCATTTACAAAAGCAGAATTATTTGCAGATTTTGCACGTTTCTGTAATATTGTTAATGTTGTGTTTCTCTAGGCAGTTTTATGTAGATGGTACATTATGCTTCTAATTTTTTGTTACCAATATAATACACCTATACTATTATTTTTTAGGTATTTCAGCAGCCTATTTTAAGTGAGCTAGAATGTCCTATTACAGTGCCAAAATCTGAAATTGAGCTTTTCTAGAAAAAATTGAAAACTCAGGTTTTAACCTAGCAGAGCATAATTTGAACACTACAGATATGCTGGAAAGCAACAATATAATGATAGGAAGAAAGGATGAGGTATAGTAGTTTTAATGCCTTGGATATTTGTGTCTAAGTCAGACTGGTGAAGCCAAACGTTTTTGCTCAAGGGTCCAGATAATAATTTTAATATCTGTTGACGCTGCTTATAATTCTGGAAGCTTGTTTGAATGGTTCTTGTGTTATCTGCCAAAGACTTGTTAAAATAGCTGTTGGGAGTAGAAAGTTTTACCTTATTAAATACTGAATAAGGGATTCTTAATTAAATGAACTATTTGAAGGATAAATTCTTTGTAGGTTTGTTAAAATGAATATTTATCAGGTATTTTGTGGTGTTTATCAGAATGACCATCTTTCCCTGGAAGGAAAATGAGAGAAATAGAAATGGTTATTATTATGATTCTATAAATGAAAAATATTTTTTCCCAAATTCTCGATTTTTACGGTAGGATATAGTATTTTTTCTAGGAAGAATGACAACAATGTCCTTTGAAGTTTATACTCTTGACTTTGTATGGTGTTGGATTGCCTCTTTTGTGGCATCTCACTGTTAAATATAAGCGTCAGTAACAGTAAAAGTTATAAATTATAGTAAATGAAGGAGAGCCAATAAATAATTCTATGGCTTAAACTGATCTCTTAAATTAACTGAGGTCATGATGTTTTTCAGTGTGTTCAGCCTAATCCTCACCTATTTTTTTTATTGTGATTGAATAGAATATGGGAAACTTGGAAGAGATTTCTTTAGTTAGGTTGCAAGCATGAACATGATTCTGAATGATATAAATAATTTACAAGAGTCAACCATCATGTCCATTTCCCTGAAAACCTTCTGATTTACCCATATTTGTTATAACATTTTCTTTGAAAAATATATGATGTTCTTTCTTAATGTCCTGTACTGTATGCTATATTTGGAAAAAGACAATTTAGAACATTTCTTCTGGAGCACGTGGTGGCACCTCTGTGAAACTGTGTATAAGAAAAACCAAGATGCTGCACAAGCAATGTAGATTTAAGAATAGAAGGTGAGAAACAGCCCTACAAACACCAAAGTCAGGGAAAAAGGAGAGGGAGAAGTTGCTCCAAATGCTGGTATTTCCCTGCAACCCAGTGAGAGGATAACCATGGAGCAAATGTCCATACTCAAGCTTGTGGAGGAGCCCAAAGCAAATGAGTATTCCCTCATGGAAGCTGCAGGTTGTAGAGGGGAGTCCATGCTGGAACAGGTTCTTCTTGCGCAAACTGTGGTCCATGGAAGACCCACTCTGATAAGGTTTATCCTGAAGGACCCCAGCCTATGGAGAGGCCTTATGCTGGAGCAGGGAAAAGTAAGGAGGAAAGAATAGCCCAAGAGGATCTTAGTTTGTTTTTTGTGTTTTGTTTTGTTTTGTTTGTTTTTTTTTGTTTGGGTTTTTTTTGTGAGAGGGTAATGCTTTTTTTAAAAAAAAACTATTTGGTTGTTTGTTGGGGGTTTTTAAATCTCTTTTATGCCCATTTCAAAAGCAAAAGTATCCCAAAACCAGATGACAAAACCACCTAGGCAATATTTACATTTCTAATTTAAAATGTGTGGTGTTGCTATTTTGTAATATTCATGATAGATTTTTTTTTTCTCCTTTCTGGAAACCCATCCCATTTAAAGTGAAAATGTTACATGGCATCTTGTGAATGTATCGTACTGGAAAGTAACGGACAAAATAAAAAATGCCAGTTGCTAGTTAAGATATTATTTAAGGTTAAATCAATTTAATGGAATAGTAGAAGTGTTGACATATACAGTATTGAAGAAGAATTTATGCTGAATTCCTTTTATTGGAAATCAGTCATTTTACAGTGAAAGTGGCAAAA
>VZRE01011053.1:37897-49111 GCA_013396775.1 Cephalopterus ornatus | reverse complement strand
AGTTTTGGGCACCGCAGTATAAGAAAGATTTTAAGCCATTAGACAGCTTCCAAAGTGGGGCAGTGAAGATGGTGAAGGCCTTGAAGGGAAGCTGTATAAGGAGTGGCTGAGGTCACTTTGTGTGTCCAGCCTGGAGAAGAGGAGACAGAGGAGAGACCTCANCATTGCAGTCTACAACTTCCTCATGAGGGGAAGAGGAGGGGCAGGCACTGATCTCTGCTCTGTGGTGACAAGCAACAGGACCCAAGAGAATGGCCTGAAGTTGTGTCAGGGGTGGTTTAGAGCGGGTATTAGAAGAAGGTTGTTCCCCCAGAGGGTGGCTGGGAACAGGCTCCCCAGGAAGTGGTCACAGCACCAAGCCTGACAGAGTTCAAGAAGCATTTGGATTATGCTCTCAGGAACATAATGTGACTCCTGGGGATGGTCCTGTGCAGGGTTAAGAGTTGGACTTGATGATCCTTGTGGATCCCTCCCAGCTCAGCATATTCTGTGATGCTGTGCATCAGCAGTGCTGTAGCATGTGTTAAGAACATGTGTGCATGCTCTCCATATCAAACATATGGGAAGAAGTTCTGGCAGACCTTGGTGGAGCAGCATTAAGCTAAAATTCATTACTTCAGTTTTTCCAGCCATGATATGGCAGTTTTTATAGCTCAGCTGATGCATACATGCTTGTGACCTGCTAGTCACACTACTGTATATGAGCTTGTTTAATTTCTAAGAAAAGAAATGGGAATGCCCATTAAATATGTGTTGATATCCAAAGCAGATGTTATATTTATGCTGAAGTTTTGCTTTTGAAAAGTAGTTCCCTTCTCATAGTGGTAAAGGTCCTGTACAGTTTAGCTCAAAAAAAGATACTGGGAAACATAAAATGTTGCATTGTTTTAATTATTTATTTTAGAACACTACTACTGAGTTACCTCACTTTTTATTTCAGCCAAGGTTTATGGTTTTCATAAAACATTTACTGGAACATTGACTTTACAACTGTACCTTATATCCCCAGGAAGCTTTTTCAGTTATTTGATATTTAATACAGTATATAATCTTTTCCTTCAGAAGAATGAGGTAGAAAATTCTTTCATTAATGGACTATCTTTACTTAAACAATTTTTTCTTAAATTTGTGTTATTAGAGCAAGCAACAAGCCTCAATTTCTCTTACTAAGGACCTTAGTATCTCCTGGAACAGCAATGGAAACATCCTTTTTTCTGCATATTTAAAGGAATAGAGCGGTCATGTTTTATCAGACTTTCCTCCAAGAAAATATATGCACTGAAAAGATGACTATCTCATAGCCATGTGGGTATCTCCACACTGTGATCCGTTCGTCACCAGTCAGTCCTTTTAGCAGATGTTCAGTGTGTACCTGCAGAAAACTTTTCTTTCACCAGCCCTCTCCTCTTGTGTTCTCAGTCAGGGAAGTGATTCTGGCGTTCTGTTGTCCCTTCTCTTGGATCATGCTTCCTGAGGCTCACAGAGTTAAGTAACTTACTGTTAACACACAGAACCACAGGCAGCATAGTATTTCTGTTAATAGGCTTCTTTTTTTCCCTTGTCCATCTTTATTCTGTTGGCAGACTGCTGACAAATTGGCAGCAAAACCTAACAAGATTTGGGGGAACATTAGCTTGTATTTGGTTCTTCCTTCAGAGGTGCTTGTTCTTGCTATGAATTTTTATTCCATTCAGATTGACACTCAGCAATGTTCTGTTCATAGAAGTGAAAATTACGATCCCTGAAATGCAACTTTTTGTCTTATATCTTTCTACTTGCAGGTTGCCAGTACTGTTCCTTCCTTTCTGGTTACTGATGTTATTGCAGTATTTGCTCTGTTTTCCAAAATCTTTTTTTTTACTAAACTTTTTTGCTACACTTGTAATAATGCACCTTTCTGCATGGCCAGGACACCACCAAACAGAGCAGAGGACTTCCCTTACTCATGTAGTCTTTATTGTGCAAAGTCTGTGGTAGGTCTTGAACAAAACTATAAGCTTCCATTTAAAAAGTAGTCCCTACCAACTAAGTAACAGCTTAAAGCTTCCACTGGCGTATGTAGAAAATGTCATGATGTTTTTTTAGGGTGAACACACCTGCCCGTGGGGAATGAGCTGAAATGACAAAATGGACAGCTGGTGGCTGAACTTTGAGGAAATGTGAAACTTGATTGGAACATCCCTTGCTTAGGACTCCGATACCATCCTTACCGATATAATTTGCAAACTAATAAAACCTGAATCGTAAGGAAAGTTTGACTTCAGTTGCATTGCTTTTCCAGTCTTATTTTCTATTCCCAGTTGGTTCAGAACTTTTCTAAAGTCTTGATGTGACTGCTCTGGAAAAGCTGGAGGTGTAATAAAATCCAGAGGATTGAAAAATGGGGAAAGGAAAGGGAAGGAAGAATGGGGAAAGCAGAGGAAGATAAAAACTGTTTCCATATGAAGTGCGTGTGAAAATTACTGTAGTCTTATCCATACTATATTAAAATTGCAACATGTGTGTCTATGTGTCTACCAAGATTAACTGTGTTCACACCTTTGCTGTGTAATTAGTATAAATACAGGAGTTCCTGCACAGTTCCATAACAAATGTGGATTTTTAACAGATTCGGAAAACATGTGGTATCTCACAGACTCATTAATGTTGATCTGATGCCACCTTTAGGGATGAAAGACTGTACCCCTGTAACTGCATCTTGCTATTCTGTTACAATTCTTCAGTATAGTCCTAAACTGTAATAATGCATTTGTCCAAGTTTTACATCATTGTTCAAGACAAAGACCTAGTTTTTATTGGTTTTGGTCAACTCTTCTGTTTTCTAGGATAGTCAGCATATGAAGCTCGTGTATGCTTTCCCAGAGTTGAGTGATTTCAGTATAGCTGTTTATTTTCAACTTCCTTTTTATATTTATGTACGGTAGTTACTTAGATCTGTAGATTCTTACAGTATCTTACAGTACAAAAAAGAAGTTTTAAATTGTGACTTTATCAAGTCATGTTGGGTTCAGGATATATTTCTTTATGCCTGGCTAAGGATGATTTTGACAATGAGGGGAATTGGACTCAGTTTAAGATTTCTCCTTCTAGGTCATTAAGGTTTGCCACAGGCTTCCTATGTTGATTTGTAAATGCACTTGAGCCCAGTTGTGTAGTAGTACTTGGCATACGTTTGGCCAAAACAACAAGTGGCTAGTTCCTAAAAACTGTTCACTATGTCTTATGGGGAAATAATTAGAAAAATAATTAATACTACTCATATGCCATGGCACTTTATTTAGGACAATTTCAAGGCATAAATAGAAATATCCAGTATCTTAAAATATAGTGACACTGTAATGTTGTTTTAACTACAGGTACCGAGAGGCTATTCTCAAGTGGGACGAAGCGCTTCAATTAACTCCAGATGATGCTACACTTTATGAGATGAAATCACAGGTAAAGCATGACAATTCTTGATCAGTTGAGAAGTTAAGAAAGAAAACAGTGTGTTTGTCAGCAGATACTGGGCACCATTGTTTAATTGTTGTGTGCAAGAACTACAGCTGAGAAACCAGCTGTGTGACTTTGATTCATCTTGTAAAATATCTTCCCCTGTCTAAGGAAACAATTGGAGAGTAATGAAAGCTGAAAGAATAAAGGAACCCAGGCCTCAGGTTCCACCGTGCTTTTGCTTGCTTTTCTGAAGAGGAGAGCAGAGCTAGGCAGTTCACTTTTTCTTTTTGGTTTCACTTTCATATATTGTGTAACACTTTTGTTACACTGAGAATGAGAACATGAGAAAAGCTTATGTACAGAATATACATTTATAAAACTCTTTAGTGAATCTTTTTAACCAAACGTCCCAACAGCTAATGTTTCAATTGGCAACCTGTCTTTCGTACATGCAAATAATTATTACAGATGTTTTTTGCAGTATGACTTAATGCTTACTGGAAGCTGTGTAGCATAATGCGTAATTTGATCCCCTTCTACTTCTAAAGGCTCTAATGTGAGCTGTAAAAATCCATTTTTGCCAAAATAAACAATTCATTCAAAAAATATTGTGGTTAATATTTAATTCATACTGTCTTAGAGCTGACTGTGTTATTCCAATGCAGCATTCCAGTGCAAATACTGCAGCTGTTGGTCTAGCTCAACGAAAATGTTTTGGAAGAACTGTATAACTTCAGCAAGGGCTTGACCAGCACTGGGCGTATAAAAATCTGCCTGTGTTGGTATGTGGGTCACATACTAGGGGAGGAGATTCATGGTAAGAATGACTTTGTGCAATATGCAAAGATTTTTTGTGGTCTATACTAATTTTCTTTCAGTGAGGAAAAGTATATTCATGAAGTAATTTCTTTTGAGATTTCAACATTGTAGGATGGAGTGTTGGTCACAGGCTTGAATATCTGTCTTATATTCTATTACATTTATTAAGATAATCCTGTGTTGGGTTATATAGCAGCTTCCCAGTTCATGAGTATTTCCTTTCTCAGCAGCAAATTTAACATCTTCAATACTGTGTTGTTTAATATCCAGCTCAGATAAATATGCTAACAGCACAGTAGGAATCTGTAAATGTTTGTGATAAGTTCTTAAAGCTCTGTATTTTAACAGATGTAGGACAAATGTCTTTTAGTATTTCTGAAGAGCGGAAATAGCGTTTAAAGTTCCTAGTTGTCAAACACACTTGCAATAACTGTGTTTCCAGAAAATCACATGGGAATTGTGGAATTGTTCAACTGCTTCAAAAACCCATAGAAGTTGATGAGATTTTTTTTCCATTTCTCTCAGCAAGTCATTGACCCATTTAAAAACAGATTTTTATGGTGTGTGAAGAGGTTAGGGGCGCACTTCTCTTTGCATGCAAGACCTGTCAGTATACATAATTGATATTCCATTACCAACCTAAGCTTCTCCAGCACTGCAAGCACGAGTGGCAAGTAAATGTTTATGCAAATTCATTTTCACATTTTTGTTGAAAACCAAAAATCTTTAAAAAAGACCCCACAACAACAGCCTAGTGTTGATCGTAATGTTGGATAAGTAGCATTGTAACTATGTTCAAAGGAAAGTATAAAGACTGCCAGTATTAATGCGTGAAACTAATTGTGGGCTGAATTTCTTAGACATTGACTGCATTACTTTATTACTGCTTTGAATTATGAAGATGGAGGAAAAGACTTCAACAAATTCTTTAAATCCCTGTTTGAACATTGGGGGACTGGACCCTGTGGGACTGTTAACTGTGAAGAGAGATAGCAAAGGATTGTGATGTTTATAACAAACTCTTGGGAACGAGACATTCTGATATTCTGTACCACTCCTGAGAACTAACCTGGTTAGTGTTGCTTATATAATGATACTTCCACCTCAGATCTCAGTTAACATAGTTGAGCACACTATTGCAACTATGATAGGATTTTTAAAGTACACAATACAATTGTTTAGAGATGTTTATAGAAACAAGTAAATTCAAATGTAAGCACTCAGGTTTAGTTCCATTTAATAAGCTTTTAGATGTTTTGTCATCAGCAGTATGAGCATCTAGTTTTGCACAGCGCTGCATCCTGAATTTGCATTCATTGAAGAGGATCAGGATTTCAGATGTATGTCTTCTCTTTGTTTTTATAGATGAAACCCATCACACTCATATTCAAATCATTCAATTTCCCCTTTTTTAGAGGTTTTTTTAATCTTGAACTGAGTGAACCCACTTCCCACTTAAGAAATTATAAGGTTTCTAAGACAAGACCGGACTTACAATCCCAAGTTTAGGTTATAAAACAGCAGCTAATAATTGCTGATTATTTTTAATTTTTTTTTCCTTAAATTGGGATGTGTAATGAGATGAGTTTACCATCAGAATGTTAATGTAAACTCCAGAAATCTAAATTGCAAAAAAGCATTTCTGTATGGTGTAATGGTAATCACCTTACAGCATGGATAAATGTAAGCTGCTTATGGGTAGGATGAATTTTATTCATCTGTATTTTGAAATGGGTTTCTGGATGGAAAAAGGAATTGGGTCAGTTTCACTGGACTTGGAATGTATCTATATATAGTGATTCAGCCTCAATCCAGTGAGGTCATTCAAAACCAGAATTTACTCAGATTCATAACACTTCCAAAATATTGTGGGTAGAACAGGATGGGTCACTCTGTTGCCTGGATTATTAATACTTGGTCAGTCTCCTGATGATAGTTGCTACATTTAACTGGCTTTTTGCCACTGAGTTCTTTTAATTCTTCTAATCTCTCATGTATGGCTTTTTCAAAGCTATACTGTTAAACTAAGTCATTGTATGACGTGGATGTTGTTTGTTTTAATGCGTGTAACAGTGGTAAATCCGTTGGAATAAATCCTGAAAATCCACTTACTGAGCATCTTTATAAGACATTTCCCTCTAGTCAGTTTTATGTATACACATATATGTAGGTACAATGAGAGTCTTGAGATGAGTGTTGGAAAACAGTGTGCATTAATAAATTTATTCTTTTACAATGGCTGACAAGAATGCTGAGTCATTCTGTTAATAACTGAAAAAACTACCTATGCTGGACAAAATGCATTCAAATATGTACTTGTTTTAATGGACTTTGAGAAACTGATGCCAAAGTTACTAGGAGCACAGCAATTACTGCCATGATCTGGAAAAGCGTTTTTATAGCAGCTGTCTACGTTAGTACACACAACAGTCACAAACAGATGAAAGAGGAATAATTGCCTTTTATTAACGAGGTCATAATTCAGTAAACAAAACATTAAAATTCATTAAAAACTACAAAAGACTCCCTAAACATTTACGTAGATGTTTTGGAATTTTGGAATTTGCAGTAGAAAGTACTAGTAGGAAGTACTGAATACTTGGGATGCATAAAAATGTTCTGGTGAGTGTGTACTCTCTGTTTGCTCTTAAGAGAATAAACACATTAAGACACTAAAGTAAAAGGCAGCTGATAGGGGCTTGTACATCTTGGTAGGATGTACACCTGTCCACTAGTAATAGTTTGATTCACTTCACAGATCTGCTGCAGGAAAGGGGTAGTGCACTCAAACATGTAATTGCACTGAAAGTTTTGGAAAAATACATAACATTTATTACAGGCTTCGATGCAAAGCACAGGCATTGAGAAGTGTTGAGGGAAAAAAGGGGAAAACAACATATGACTGTGGATTGTTTTGTAAAGATTTTTTAGGTACTTCTAAATTTTAAGGTACAGTCCATTAAATGGAATCAAAGAGAAGCCATAGGATTAGTCTTCAAAAAAATTTAGTCATACTAAACCAGCAGAAGTACGTAGGGTTTATCAGAAGTTATGCTTGTGATGTGTCTTGGTTTCTTCACTACAGGATTACTTTCTGTAAGTCTTGCCTTCGTCTGTTCCCCCTCACCCCCTTTTTTTTTAGTGTACTCACCCCTGTGCTGCGCAACTACTTTACGTTAACTACAGTAAATACTGAAGATCATCACATTTGAATCCTTCTCTACTCTGCACTCATATTTATCTATTTAATATACCTTAGAACAGTAAGATTAAATAAATGCTTTTTGCACTTCAGCAATAGTCCTAATGTGTTCTAAAATTATTCATCATACTTGTGGGTCAGATGGGATGAAAGCGGTTGCCCACACATGAGTCTTACTCTTGTGGTTGATATTCTTCTCATACTGCAGGAATGCAGTTGTCATTTGTTTCTCACAGTGGTGTCTTCCACCATAGCATGTGGGTGTCTGAAATCATGACCTCAGAGTGTGATGCAGGTTTTCAGGTAATGGGCCAATCTCATGGTGGTCTTGGAAACATATGGCAAGCTTTGAGCCATGTTAAGTATTGCTCACTATGATTTACAGGCTTAGTTATGAAGATTGAATGCAAGAAGAAAAATACTGTGGTAACTGCTGAGTAACAGATTTTCACTTTCAGGAACCACTGTTTTTCTTCTTTAAATGGGCTTCATGTCCTAGTTAGGCTTTTCTGTTGCAGAATGCTTACTCTCTGAAATACAACAGTCATTGTTAAGGTCTGTTTCCATGCTGAATTACAGGGGATTGTTTCTGTAATTATATCATGTGCACTGTAACAGTCTTTGGTAGGTTCTAGTCTTCTATTAAAACGAAAAAATACAACCCAGGAGTTTTTCAACAATAGTTGCACATTTATTGTGTTTAATTCTCCATGTTTATGTCCTTCAGTGTATTCATTATCCTTTTACAGAGTGTTGGGTTTGTAGACAAGGGGAGACACCATCAGAAGCAGTTAATCTCCTTCGTAATGGAGTTGCTTAAATAGTTCAGGTGAATCATCCTCTAGTATGCCTGTTTTTCTCCATGGGGGTTGAAGTGAGTCTGTGTGACTGTCTGAGATCAGACAACTAACTTTTTAACTAAAAAAAGCTAGATAAGGTGAACTGGTCCTTAGTTATTGAAACCATAACCCAGGTTGTTGCCTGGGTGATCCCAGAAAACTTAAACTTGTTTTCAATTCTGCTAATTTTTCTTCCTCCTATTTTTCTATTTCTGTTGTAGGTCCTGATGTCTTTACATGAAATGTTCCCAGCAGTGCATGCAGCAGAAATGGCTGTCCAGCGAAACCCACGTTCCTGGGACGCCTGGCAGACTTTAGGACGTGCCCAGCTTGGATTAGGAGAGATAGCACTGGTAGGAAAACAAAATTAATTGTGTATGAGAAGGAAAGAACAGAAATATCAAGGTAGCTATATATCCTGATGGTAACCTGAATGTAGACAAGGAAAAGGATTGTTGTTACTTATCTCCAGAAATTCCCTCTACTTTATTGCTTTTCACACATGCTTCCTGTGTGGTTTTGTTGCTGGATTTGTGAAAGACCTGCCTAGCTCTGCCTAGCTCAAAGACTTTTCTGTTATATACTATATTTACATGGTGACTTTATGCAGTAGAATAATTATGTACACATAAATGCCTATTCTAGGTGATGTACTGTTACAGGCTCACTTCTATACATGCCTGCTGATAAAATTCCAATATCTTCTTTTCCTTGTCTCCTGCTCTCCTGCTTCACATGCAGCAAATCATGTGTGCTCATTCCTGCTTTCCTCTGGCTCCTTGACCTCAAATGGTGGCTGAAGTTGCTTCTTCACTTAGTAACACAGCAAAAAGCCAGGGATGATGAAGTGCATCTTTTTTCTAGCTGCAGCTGTATACCGTGGTGCTATCTTGGTGATGTATGCCAGCGTGCTATCTTATGTAATGTAATGCAAAGGGAGACTTTCCCCCTGTGTCACATTATTCTCTGTAAATACTGTAACATATAAAATATAATGGAATTCTGCTAGTTAGCGTGGAAACACAGCAAGTGACCTTTTATATTCACATTTTAACAAAAGTCCATTAGAAGAATAACTCATCATGAGCTCTCAGATAAGAAAAGATACTGATTATATTTCAAAACCAAAAAAATAATTTTTAAAATATAGTAAGGAGCAGTATTAAAACAAACAAACCCAAACAATGGGAATAACCTAGAATTACAGAATCATGGAATGGTTTGGGTTGGAAGGAACCTTAAAGGTTATCTAATTCCAACCCTCCTGCCGTGGGCAGGGACACCACTCTCTAGACCAGGTTGTTCAGTGCCCTGTCCACCCTGACCTTGAACACTGCCAGGGATGGGGTGTCCACAATTCCTCTGGGTAAGCTGTTCCAGTGCTTTACCACCCTCACAGTAAAGAATTTCTTCCTAAAATCTAACATAAATTTCCCCTTTTTCAGTGTGTAGCCATTACTCCTTGTCCCGTCACTGCAGTTCCTGACAAGGAGTCCCTCTCTGGCTCCCTGTAGGCCCCTTTCAGATACAGGGAGGCTGCTATGAGGTCTCCCTGCAATTTTGTTTTCTCCAGGCTGAACAGCCTGAGCTTCCTCAGCCTGTCTTTGTAGGGGAGGTGTTCCAGTCTCCTTAAACAAAACCTAGGGCAAAAGCTGTGCATTTCAGATGTGCAGGGTCCTCCCTTTGTTGTTGCAGTATCATATATGAAATATATTGTATAAATCCATGCATATCTGCATTACAACACTGGTGACATTCCATAGCTTTTGTGGTGTAGAAGGTAAGGGTAGATGGTCTGTTCTGTCTGGATCTTTTCGTTGTAAGGAAGGGATGAAACAATTGCTCTAAATTATGTCCAAGATTTCTGAATTCATTAGTCTCAGGAAAATCAAAGTTTTATTTCCTTCAAGGATCCTGGGTAACTAATGCTGCTTATTCTGTAAAAAAACCGGTACAGCTGCTGTAATATCAGTTATAAATAGTGATATATCCATACTACTTGTACCACCAGGTCTGCTCACTAGGTCCTGTAAACTTTGTCTACATAGGCAAATCATATCACACCAGTCAGAATGGATTCTGATGAATATATTCTCACAGAGAACTTGGGGAGTTGTCCTAAAATGTAGATAATGCTCGTCATTTGTTTTTCAACCAAGCAATTTTTAAGGAATTTTAAAAAGTTAAGACTGAAGGAGTTTTACAATATGATATGAGTTCATAATTATTGAACCTGTGGAGGCTTCTTGCCCCTGTGGTCTAAGTCATAATTATGCTTTTTCCACTAGTCTTTCATTGGCATGATTTTCTAATTTTTTGCTGTATTATATTTTTTACACAGAAAAATTAATAAAGCATAGTGTCAGGGCTTTTTAGTATTTTTTTGAGATTTGGGAAGTAATACCCTTCTCAAAAGCAGCTTCTTCTGTTTCTTTGTTTCATTTCTCCCCCACCAGTGTCTGTCTTCATTATCCACATCTTGCCAAATGGTCTATTGTAAATATTTTTATTACTTCACAATGGATGAGGTGTTTTTTCTTGGGGGAAGAAAACCGATTTACAGTATTTTAATTCGAAGTTTCCCAGGCCTAAAATACAGCTTCCAAACAAATCTAATTTATGAACTGTGTAATATATTCATTTTTTGCAAAGAAAGATTTATTTTGATTTAGCCTTTGTCAAACTTGTGATAGAAAGAATGAGGTAAATTAGTCCCTTTTTATTTTACTTTTTTAAAAGTTGCTCTTTTTTTTTTCTGAATTTACTAAATAGGTTAATTCAACAGTACTACTTAAATGTGAGTTAGGAGAACGAACTTTACTTCTGTAAAGGCAGAAATTCCTTAAATTCTACAAGTCATTGTGCAGAGCGCAACTGAGTAAACTTCCAGTGTGAACGTAGAAACTGTAGACATTTAGT
>VZRE01011053.1:16120-36763 GCA_013396775.1 Cephalopterus ornatus | reverse complement strand
CAGAAGGGCAAGCGAGTCTCCAAGACCTGAAACGCCCTTTTCATTTCTGCAGGGGGTACTGAGTTCTTGCAAGTGATCACAACTGATATAGCTGGTGTCTTCTGTTGGTTACCTTTGGCAGATGCTCAGAACTTTCGAGAAGTACATTTCTGAACATTTTGACTTTGTATTTGAAAGTGCTAGCTAAAACAGATGCACAGTGTGCGACAAACTGGGTGGCAGAAAGTTTGTTTTACAATTGTTTTGAAATTCCTGTAATAGTTTTAGCAGTAGAATTTGGTAATAGAGAGGTAAATGTTTTCTAGTCTCCTGGAGTGTCCTGATTTGCAGGGTAAAAGTGCTGATACCCCGGAGCTGGATACAGTGCTCCACGTGGGGTCTCACCAGAGCAGAGCAGAGGTGCAGAATCACCTCCTCAACTTGCTGTCCACCCTGCTTTGGTTGCAACCCAGGACACTGTTGGCTTTCTGGGATGCGAGCACAGATGGCCAGCTCATGTCCAGGTTTTCATGTACCATTAACCCCAAGTACTATGTTGAATGCTGTAAAAACATACAAATCAACAAAAAAAATCCATAATAAAGATCATTAAACGCAGAAAAAGATTGTTTCTAGATGTGTGCATATCTTCACCGGTGGACATAATTTAAAATAGGTCAGAAAGTGTCTGTCAGGTGTAACATAAAGGTGGTGGCAGACGGGAACTGCGTAACCTCCTAAAATGCTCCCTTACCATTTTTAGGGACCTCTGTATATTGACAGTTGCTAAGTCCATGTGTTATAAAAAGTTGTAAAAAGTGTAGTCTGATCAAAACTGCCCTTCACGTTGAAGGACTGTGCAAACCAGCAGAAGAGACAGCTCATGGGACAAATGAAAGATTGTTTGCTACAGTATACTGTCTAGTGAGATAAAATATAAAATACTTCAAAAATACAAATTTTTCAAATACTATAATTCCACAAGCAAAAATGTCTTGCAGTAGATTTTATGTTGCACCTCCTTGCAGAAGGAAAACCAGATACATGATTATGTACTGATTTAAAGTCCTGTAGCCCTTACATGTGGGGTTTCTGAAACCACAGCTGCCCGTTAAAATGAGGCTAGAAATACCAGTTTAATCTACTGTCACCATGTTTTCCTACAAAAAAACAGGCAGTTGGCAAAGGAGATTTACATCTCCATTTGAGGGAGATTGAGAAGTAGCAATCTTCTTTTCTTCTGTCTTAATAGAAATTAGTGGCAGTTGCAGTGGCAGCATAAAATTTTATATGGATGACAAGTCTGTATTTTTCAGTACTACATTGCTGCTTTCAAATTAGTCCCTCTGATCTTTTGCAGCACTTAAAAATTTATTACTTTATTATTTCTTTGTAAAAATGTCACACACTAAAACTTTTTTCTAACTGATTTACTAAGATAATCTTTTTATGCTGTTATGAATAACAGCTTCAAAGCTTTCCAAATGTTTTATTTGGTAAGCTTTTTTTCAAAGCTTACCTTATATTTTATTACTGTGTTTAACGTTGTTTATTGTGCATGAACGTAACTATATAGGCAAGTTTTAATTAGGGGACCTCTTTCATGGAAAGCTTAAAAGCAGATGGTGTTTGTTTATGTTTTGTTTTCAACAGAAATGCAAAAAAGAGCATTTAGTGTTTACTTGAAGTTCATCTATCCCTGAAAATTAAAAGCTAGCAGAGTTGAATAAAATGACAGTGGTTTACAAGAATTAAACTGCACTCCTCCTTCTGTTTAAAGTTCAGCATGCTACACTTCAGAGCTGGCTGTTGACCAGCAATCAAAGTTTTTTTTTTTTCCCCGGAACTGAAAAGGCTGCCTATTACAACAGCAGTAATACTGGTAGCATAATCATAATTTCTTAAATCTCATTTGTATCCCTTGTTGTCTGAGTTCACGTCATACAGGATTCATATATTCCTCTGTGCCATGACAGAAATATGAACAGTTTCTGTCAATGGAGATGAAAGCTTGTGATTTTACAAATTAATTTTCATGCTGTAAGTATTTATAAATTACAATAGAATATGGAATCTGATGGTGGTTCTTATGTCTTTAAAGTCTTAATTCGCAAATTGCTAGAACTCTTCCCAAATATAATCCAAATCCATATAATAATCTGCATAATCACCGTTTTCCCAGCCTATAGGAAGGCTTCTGTACGTTGTCACACGAGAGTTTGGTCACTACCGTGACCATAACTGGATGTACAGTCATAAATGTGAAATACACACGTCTCTGTACACATGCATATAATTCTGAGAAAGTAAGGTCAGTCTTTACCTTTTCACTGTTAAAATAACTGAAATACAATGCATTTGTAATTCTTGGTCTTGCTTTTTTCCAGTATTGTAACATCCTCTTCTTAGTGTCAAATGGCACATCTACTGGATTTAGATGGTCGCATTTTTTTTTTTTTTTTTATATTTAACAACTTCTGTGCTGAAGATTTCTGAGTCTTTTCCCAGTTGAACTGCATGAAAGGAGAAGCAGTATCAAGTGTACTCACTTGTACTAATATTACATGGTTTATGAGATTATAGGAGTTCTTTCTGAGAGGAGCACTCCAAGTTGGGAGTTTATTTGCCTACTTTTGCCCATTTATTTAGATGTTTTTGCAAGCACAAACCTGTTACAGAAACTGCTTGTCATGGGGCTAGTATTATTGTAGTATTAGGTCTATACGTGAAGTGACTGTATGCTAATTTAAAAGCAGCAATATTAATAATACTTTAAATTCCAGTCGTAGCTTTTCTGTATTTCTTTAAACCATATCTGCCTTTGCCTTTCCATACATCTGATGATAAAAGTGGAAAACCATCAAACCAAAAAATTATTTTTGCTTTTACCTTTTTTATTACAATATTGTTTTTCATATACATGAGTTCTTTATTTGTGCCCTTTTTGCCAGCTATCTATTTTGTTCATGCATTTTCATACTTTCAGACATGGTTGTTTGGCAGTGATGCTGCTATAGAACGTAAGCTGAGGGAGGGTTGCTCCAGTAAAGACAGAGTAAAATGGCTTTTGTCTTTGAGTGAATGATGTATGTAATTTTTTTGTTGTCAATTTTTATGATGACATAGGTAGACTTTAGAGTATCCAATATCTGTTTCTTCCCTCTTCTGTTTATAGGCAATCCGAAGTTTCCAGGTATCCCTACACATCTTTCCAATGAACCCTGAAGTATGGAAAGAGGACCTTTCCTGGGCAAGAAAACTACATGAACAGCAGAAGGCAACAAAGACTGAGTCAGTGCCAGCACTGGTGAAAGAAAAGGAGCTTGCACAAGAACCAATTCCCGACTATGACTTTGAAAGTGATGAAATTGTGGCAGTATGTGCTGCCATCGCAGAGAAGGAGAAAGCTCTTTCAGCAGCTAAAACGGTAGTGATTGTGTCTGCTTCAGGTACCGTAGAGACTGTTACTGAGAAGGACAATTGTCCCACAACTCCTGATGAAACCCTTTTCATCAGAGCCCGATAGGGCAGCCTCATGAGTTGCCATCCTGTTTTAAGAACTAGTGTTATTTATTGTATTTGTCTTGCTTTGTGTTTGTTTTTTTTTTTTTTTCCCAGTGGTAGGAGAACCTACAAAAGCTAGAGAATTGAAGTTATTTTTCTTTTGTAAAGTAAAAAATCAATTACCAGAGTTGTTGCTCCACTCATGTTTTTGGAGAAGAACGCCAAGAGTTGATTCTGAAAATCTTATGAACAAATGTAATCTTAAAATGCTTAACTGTGTTCTAACAGCTGCTTTCATCTTGATGTATTTCATAATTTTACAAGTGAATGTCTACATTTTTCCAGTAATTCGGAAGCTTTTACTTAAACTGTGCAAGTGTCATGGTTTATCCCCAGCTGGCAACATAGTCCCATGCAGCCACTTGCTCACTCCCTCCTGTTGGGGGAGAGAATCGGAAGAGTAAAAGGGAGAAAGCTCGTGGGCTGACACACAGTTTAATAGGGAAAGCCAAAGCTGCACATAAAAGCAAAGCAAAACAAGGGATTCATCCACTACTTCCTAAGGGCAGTCAAGTGTTCAGTCATCCCCAGGAAAGCAGGGCTCCATCATAGGTGACAAACATTGAGAAGACAAACACCATCATTCTGAATGGCCTCCCTTCCCCTGTCACCTTCTTCCTCCAGTTCTGTATGTTGAGCATGATGACATTTGGGGTGGAATATCCCTGGGGTCAGTTGGGGTCAGCTGTTCTGTCTGTGTCCCCTCCCAACTTCTTGTGCACCCTCAGCCTCTTTGCTGGTCAAGTGGGTTGAGCAGGAAAAGATGTCAACACTGTGTGAGCACTGATAATGAAAAAGCCCCTGTGTTATCAACACTGTTTCCAGCACAAATCCAAAACACAGCTGCATACTTCCACTGTGAAGAAAATTAACTCCATCCCAGCCAAAACATGCACAACAAGAAAAAGGAATTTTTAAAAACTATTTCAGTCGTTATTAATTAACATTATTTATCTTCCAGTCTAAGTGTGAACTGTTTTCTGTTATCAGCAGTCTTTATTTTCATTAAGATTACTTTTTCTTTGAGATCGTTTCCTATGAAGCAGAGATAGATTATTATTTTGCGTGTGTGTATGTGTGACAGATTTGGTTTCTGATTTATAGTCTGATGAAATCAAGTAGCAACCTATGTTGCTTTCATAGGTGAATGGGTTAAACACCGATTAGATGAAAGTAAATGCTATAGCAAACAAGCCTCTGAATGCTTAGTTACTACTAAAGTTTCACCAGAAGAAAGAGCATTCAATTTGAGACTGAAACTGGCCTTTCCTTATCTTGAGTGCTGTGCTGCAGACATCACTGAAAGTAAAATGGTGGGAGTAGGAAGTGGTTATGGCTGAGGTGTGTTGTGTTCAGCCTTTTCTTTCCTAGTGAGGCTAATCTGATAAAGGGAGTAAATTTGTTTTTCCTAATTCCTATGACCTGCCATTAAACGTATGTTCTTAGTGAACCGGTTTTTCAGGGCAGCATTGCTTTTCATCCTTTTTGGATTTTGGATGCTGTGGTGGGCATTCACATGGTGTTAACGTAGAGGCATACTGTAGGAGATTTTTTTAATGTTCATCCTTATTTAGGGGAAGGTGGCAATTGGTTCCTCACACAAGCAGTTCAGAGAAAGTAAATCAGGCTGTCGCTTTGATGTGCTCTGTGCTGAGATTACTCTCATTTTGTTGTCTTGGAGACATGGCAGAGATGGTTGCCTCCTAACTGTACTGGAAAAAGTGGTCAACTGAGAAATTCCTGAATAATTCAGGATTGGGAACATGTCATTTTGACTTGATTTTGATAACATTTTGTATGGTAACATTTTGTAGACAAGTGAAGCCTTTTGAAGTCAGTCATCTTTGCATTTTTCAAGTCTGGTTTCTAATTTTAAAATAACATGTTTTAAAAGAAAATAATGTTGCTTGAGAAGCATAGTAGTTTTTGCAATCAAAAATGTATTGCAGAAAAATAATCTCAAATCATACTTTAGTATATCTGATACCAGAATATCTTTATTTAAGAGGACACTTAAAATCTTTGCAAAAATTAATTATCCCTTTCAAAAGCTTAATTGCCATATATTGTACTTACTAAGTTTTCATTAATTTTTGCAAGATTCTTCCTGATTCATATGGATTTTTGTATGTGTGAATTTTTAGATCTCTCCTTGCAGAGAAAAATTACACTTCTTAATATCTTCTGAGTATTCACAATAATTACAATTACATTGACTAAAATATGTTAAGAAATATAAAACATCATCCCACATTTTTATTTGTTCATTCAACAGAAATATATCTTAAATGCTTATTGAGGAGGCGTTTGATTAAGATGTGGTTAGATAGTTTAAATTGTTACAGGTGAAGGGTTTTTTAATCTTATTTCTCCTATCAACGTAAATGATGCAATCTAGTCAGTCATAGGAAGAGTTAGCATGAGAAGGATTTGGACAGATTTCTTCAAAGACAAGATGTTCTCTGGCTAGAAAAGGAAATCTGTGAGATGCTCTAGGGTATGTTTTCATTTTGCTGGAGCTTAGCTATATCCACCACATCTTTTCTTTCTCTGCGCTTTAAACTTGCATCAGTGTCCTGTATTTACTCAAAGGAAGGAGTTTCCCTCCTCTCAGAGGCCCGTGTTATCACAGAATCTGTTTCCACTGAAATGATCCACAAAATTCCTATTGACTTCAGCACTACAGGGCCAAACTAATGGAGGGTTGTGCATCCACACCATCAGGCAGAATGGCTGCACCGGCTTCCAGGGGTGGTTCTTTCCATCCTCTGCATCAAAGTGTGTTTTCCTTCTGATTAGATTAGGTTATGAATACTAGGTATTGTCAGAACTGTAGTGTTTTGTGGAGCACTGTAGAGCAGATAAGTTCTCATGGCACTGTTATTCTCAAACTGGGAAGAAGTTCAAATATTGGTGATTTCAACATTGTTTTTTGTACAGTATGCTGTTTTGCATGTATGGAACTTTCTGGATCTGTTTGACTAAAATACTGACTTCTCTGCTACTTTGTGATGTCTGTTTATTCTTTTGGTTATAACAAAAAAAGTGTTATTGCCCATTTTGGAATGCTCCTCATTTAATAATTGGCTTCTGTCTCTGGGAAACATGCTAATGTGTTATAGTAAAAAAAATTAAAAAAAGACATCTTACTCGATGCTTTTAAGCCTTTTGGGGACAAAAGGAGATGTTATCTGAAATAGGGTATCTGCGACACTCCTTGTTTGACATCAGGAATTTATTTTTATTGTTCTTCATCCTGAGTAGTGGCAATGACTGCAGTAGCTTCCATGTGTTTGCCTTCCATGTGAATCATACATTAAAATGCTCAAATGTTGCAATGTTGTTAAAGAGAAAAGCACAAGAACAACAGCAGGTTAGGTGGATTACTTTTGCTTGATTTAAAAATCTACAGTTTAAACCTTTAAATGTATTTTTCCCATTTGAGTCCCTTTATAGCCAGTGGAAAGAAATAAATAGCCTCACAGGGCTGTTCATATGCCTTGTGTTAGATAAGTATCTTAGAATTAGTTGAATCAGCCTCCCAAGGTACCTAATTATTTCTCTTGACTACAAAGGAAGTGCAGGGTGACTGACTGGCAGTTAACTTCAAATGCTGAAACTGGGCATGTGAGTTCCACTCTTAGGGATGGAGATAAGTATTTTTAAAAAACTTAAACATAGATGAGAGAGGATAAATCCTTTCTGACAATACTAGAGGGTAAACAAAAAAGTATGGATCAGATAACACAACAATGACTCTAATTTGGTAATACTATAAGATACTGGATTTTAAAAGTAGTCATGAAGGAGGAAAAAAAAGCAAATGTAGTGTTTTACTCTTCTAATTTCTGAAAGTTGTCTAAGTTGTCTGAATATCTCTTGGTGTGGAGGATCAAGATCAGAGAGGTAACATTGGAAACTTGCCTGGCCATACAAGGTCCTCTCAATTCTAAAACCAAGGGGAAGGAGGTAAAAAACTTGTGTTGAGGGCAAATGCTATCTTATTTTGAGGTCATACAGTAGCTATAAAACTATAATGACCACAGTTAGGACTAGGGCACAGAGAAGCAGAAGCACGTGGGCTTGATTTGTTGGCAGGTTGCAGGCACCATGTAAGTCAGCATCATGTTAACATTGTGTTATCAGATGGGCTGGAGGCCTTGGGCTGTGCTATCTCCAGGGAGGGCTAGTTCAGAACCAGGAGGAGCTGCTGGGCATGGATGACTGGGCTGGATCCTGCTGGCCTGGTTTTGAGGGCTGATTTTTTAAGAGGCAAAAGGCTAGGAGCTCTAGGGGTTGTAGAGGATAAATGAGAAAGATTAGGCCTGGGGATTGAGTTGACTTTGGGTTCGCAAAGCAGGAAATTCAGACTTCAGTTGGTTTCCAGATTCAGTAGATCCAGATCTAGACCAAGGCCTGGGAGTGGAAGAGACTGGTGGTAATTAGCTCTAATGGTAAATCTGCCATTAGTAGAATAGATTTGTTGTTTTGTCAAGGAGCAGAACTAAAAAATTTCAAAAGCTTCTTTGGTTAGGATGCTGGCTGGTGCCATTTGGAGATGGCAGATTAGATTGATCTTGTTGGTGCATTGGCCACTGCACCTGTAGCACCAGTTGGGTCGGGCAGTGCTGGTCTTGCAGACGGCAGGAATGTATGTGCTTGATTTAAAACAGGATCCTGGAGCCTACCCTTAGAGTCCAAGTCCTCTGACAGTATATCCTACACCCTAAACTGTTCATAAGGCTAACTTGCTGATCAAAGATTCAAATTAATCTACAGATTGTCACAGAAACTATTGTCTCGTACAGATACTGGCTCTCATCCTACCTGTGGTGGGTGGATCCTCCAAGCCGTGCCACAAGATAGGGGCTTAAATTGAGTTAGGGCTGGGGCTTGGGGTGTGGTAGCAGGGTCAAGAGGTCTAGCAGTGCCTCTAAATGGAAAAGATTTGGTGAAGTGGTTGGGATATGTGGGCAGGACAGACTACTGGAAGTGAGGGAGGGGGCTTGCCAGTCACAGGACTAGCAGGGTGGAGTCAGATACAAGTTTGGTATGAGGAGATTTTGAATGGTAAATCAGTGCATTTTCTGTGAACACAGAGTGGTGAAGGTGGATGCAGATGTGAAAGGCCGTTCTGAAGGAATATGGATCTCTGGGGGTTGGGAATGTAGGGGAGCAACTGTGTGTGAGAAGGGAAGCCCGTTTGAATATGTAGAAATTATTCATAATATCTATCACGAAAATAACCTTTTAAGCTCCATGTGGCAAATTATACTCTACAGACTTTAAGCTTTATTTTATGAGACTTGGTGTGCTCAGGGAGACCGAGAAATATAATTCAGTAATGTGTTTGTGGTCAGCTTGGAGGAAGGTGCTAAACCTGAGCAGGACTGTGGGTGAGGTGAGAGAGGTGTAATAGTATTGTCACCCTAAGAAAGGGCATGCTTGCCCAGTCCTTTAGCCAGACTGCTCCTGAACAGTCATCTGTGTTTGCAAGTGGGCAGCAGAGGTGCTTCCATTTTGCCTTTGTGCACTGCCATGGAGCTGCGGCAATTGCAGTATTGCTCAGGAGACTTTGTAATCTGTGGGCTGGTTGGGAATCATGGATTTGTGTTGATGATGTGTGCTGTGAATCCAGTCCACTACTTGACACACCCAGAATGTTGTGGGCAGGAGGAACACCTCAGGCTTATCATATATGTTTGCTGAGGGAAGCTAGAAGGTCAGCTACTTCAGATGGTGTGTTGTTCCTTCAAGCTCTTTTCACACCACATGTATTTGTCATCAGTAATGATGATAAAGAATAATAAAATCATATTAATGAAATAATAAAAAAATAATAAGCCATTGCTTATTTAAAAACTAATTATACACTGTAGATGTTTAATTCTGTCATTGCATACAATACCAATAACATTGGTGTGCTGCTTTGGTCCAGCTGCAAAGGTGTGGTCCCATAGTGGTACATGTGGTGTTAGCTGCAGGTAGCAGTCCCACCTTCCTGCTGTGCCAGGTGCTATTTCCTGTCTTGGGAAGTATGGTGAGTCTGTTCTATTTGTTGGTAACTAGTAAGCAACAGACCATAGTCAAGTGGTTTAATTGCAAAGAATTCAGGCAGATATTTAACTGTAACTGCAGTAGGAACTTGGGTAATTCTGTTCTCCAGCTTAACTGGTGGAAATCTGGCTTTTGCTGCAAATATTTGTGTAGAGATTTAACTTCATTTTCTGTACCCATGGAGGCAAATAAGCTCATCTGTGTCCCCATTAAAGGACAAAGTCATTCTTTCTTTGCTTGCTTAAAGAATTTTCATGGCTCTATGTCAGTGTTCTTGGGAACAGTTTTGAAGACGGCTGCCTCTTGCTGATGGTGATCATGCTGTGGTGTTTTGGAAACTTACAAGACAAAGTATGTTTTGGCAGTAACTGAGCACAAAGGATTCCAAGATGGGAGGCTTGTTAAGGTGAGGAGTTGACACTGACTGGCAGACTCATGTAAACATCTGAGATCAAGCAGAACATTTTCATTTAATTGTGATCCCCAAAATTACTTTGGTCGGTACAACTGCTTAAACATATCAACATAAGGCTCAAGATTTTCATTACAATATAACATTCACATGAAAACACTTTAAGCAGCATAACATGCTTCTAGTATTTGACAAAACATCCTCCATATATCTGTACAGAATTATTTTGATACACAGTGTTTCTGGAACCAGATCTAATCCTTACAACATAAAACACAAAACTCCTGTCAGTGGTTAACAGCTGGTTTTGGTGATGTGTTTGCCATAAAAACTCTAGCAACAAATGCTTTTCAAGGTGTTCAAGACCAAGATATAGTTCTATATAATCTATACTTTAAATGAAGATTCTGCTTCCATGGTTTTGTACATTTTATTTGATGGAGTATCAGATTACACAGTCATAAAATTCTATTTACTATTTAAAGTAAAATGATAAATGTTATGAAAAAATACCTTTATTACATTGGTGATGCTTTAACTAAAGTGAATATTATAACTATTAACCAGGAGTTGGAAGTTTTAGGCCCTGACCTGATATTAAAAGCACTTTTATATGTCGTTAGCTTTACATGTAAGGAGTCTCCCTGGCAAGAGAGGGACTACTCTGATGGGCGATGTTGAGTGTGTGCCTAAGGTGTGCAGACTGAGGGCCAAAGTACTCGAAGAGGCGCGCATGTGTTATACAGAAAAACATTCTCAGAGTATAAATAAAATCTGGTTTTTTTAGTATATACATATGCTGAAAACTAATATTCTTAACTGAAAGGATGTGTTTTCTTTTTATCTCTTAAAAATGCATATATTCCCATTTCACTCAGAAAGTGCTTATGTATTCTCAGCTAGAGAATTTACCTCATCAGCTGTGAATCTAGCATGGACAACAAATCTAATCCAAGAATATCTTATCAGCAGGAAATACTGAGGGAAGAGAAGGCTGGCAATCGTTTCTATATACCTTGTATTAATAACAAACCTTCTCATAGAGAAGAATAGACTTTTAAATATTTTCAATCCTGATATATATACAATGATAAAAATTCACATTTTCATGCTTTAGTGAGACACTTTAAAATAAAATCCCACCCCAGGCAGCTCTCAGAGTAGCTGTGTCCAGTTCCTGGCAGCTGCCTGACATTCAGCTCTAGTACCAGAAGCTTAAACTCTTGATAGCTGAGCAACCACAGGGAGAGAAAACACAGTTCTACCAGATTTGGAAAATGAAAAAAAGAAAAGAAAAAAAGCAAGTGATGGGTCTTTTTATTTCCAGAGGCCCTGTAGCTCTCCTGTGTCTCACAACAACACCAGACCATTTATGTTTCCAGTCCCATCAGACCTGCACTGTACCATTTCTGGTGGCAGGGCCCAAGTGCAATGTCTGTTCCACACAGTCCTCAGTAGTCTAAATGAAATGTACCCATCACACAGCAAGAGAATAATAGCCCTTTGAAGCACAGCTGAACCCCTCTTCCCACGAATAGGCAGAACACCTATCTATTGCACCAGTTTTTCCAATGTACCAGGAAGTATCCCCAGGGTTGATGCCTTTCATGGCAATCTAGATGCACTTTTCTGATAAATTCAATGTCTCTGTGGGGAAGGTGACCTGGAGAGGGCCACTTTTGGATGTGGAGCTGGCCCCGCCACCAGATTTGATTTCATTCACCAGGAGGACGCTCTCGGAGTCCTGTCCCTGTGAGGAGTCCGAGGTCTCGGAGCTGCGCAGTGTCCTTACAGATGTGGTGTCGGACTGGGCCGAGCTGGCGCTGGGGCCTGGGAGCAGCACACGGCCCCCGACGCTGCTTTCACTTAACTCAGGGGGATAGAGCAGCGTTTGGGAGGTGCTGCTGATCTCCCTCAGCTCACGGGAGATGAATGAGGGTGACTGACTTGACATGGCAGAGGAGGTCCTGCGCCCATCCACGCAGTTGAAGTTGCCTGCTGAGTGCTGCCTCCGAGCCCCTCCAATGCGGCAGAAGAGGCACTTGATCTTCTCGATGGCTTTGCTGAGCACAGTCTTGCGGAGGAGGATGTAGACCCACGGGTCCAAAATGGGGTTCACTGAGGCGATGCGGATGGCTTGCAGGTCAGGATTTTGCCTGACATCCTGCACCGGATCTGGCTGGTACAGCTGGTTCACAAAGACACGGACCTACCCCGGGACATGAGGGAAAAGGAAGACACAGTTACACATTTGCATCAGGAAAGCAAAGTTTCCATTTCAAAGCAGAGATCTAGATTTGCTGCTGCAAGCTATGACAAAAGTCAAGCATCAGGCTGGCGAAGTCAGGCATGTCAGACTGGTGGCCCTGAGTTGATTTTTGGAAATAGCAAAAAAAAGATCAGATAGATGAGAATTGGACACCTATGTTACATGTGGGAAAGGACTGGATTTTCTCTTTTTCACCTCATAATTAGTCCTTGAACCTCCAGCTTTTGGCTGGTGTTTTTAAAAATTCCCATGAATAAAGATGTAGACCTGTATCCTGTCTCCTTGGTATACCTTGTGTCTTACACTACCTGCAACAATGTAACTGGCTGGGGAAACCTGGTCGGTTCCTCCAGCAAAAGTCTAATAATCATTTAGAAATTAACTCAAGCACAGATGGTAATCCAAGTACACGAGACTCTGGAAACAATACCAGAGCTGTTGATTCCTGAGTTTAGAAATGCATTTTCCAGGCACCTGTCCTTACTGGAATTGTTTGTGTAACCTCAAATGTTTGCTTACTGGAAATGGTTTGGAAAAACAGAAATGTAAAAAAAAGAAGGGGGGGAAAAGAAAAGTCCCCCAGTTAGGAGATTTCTCATAGGTCAAGATAATGGGATGATCTCAGCACTGGACTGGAGTACTCTGTTCTCCTACATGAGCCAGCATTTTGGTTTTACTTACAAAAATACTGAAGAAGTGGTCAACAATTTTAAGACGTTGAAGTGTCTGTGTTAAGTGACTATTTAATTAGCAATTTTAGTTTGTCATGCACAAAATTTAAAACTAAAGGATTCTGTCTTCTACACAGAAATGTCTTCTTCAGCTTATTCATCTAGCTGCTGCTTCAGCTGGTCCCTCTCCTTGTTTAGAAGCCACTTTCGTGAATGCTACGATGAGTAAGGCACAGTCCAATTCTTGGTTATCATCTTCCCAGTGTAACTAAGGAGAATAGCATCACAGGAGTTGGTTATGTTGATCAGTCTCTAATAGCTGTTCTCCATTTTAGCATGACCTACGCAATGTCCAATTACAGGAAGGCCTAGGAAAGCCACTGAAAAGTGGATAGTTGTGGAATCCACATAGTGGATTCTATTTTCTTCAGATTCCCTAAGGTAAGTCAAAATAAGTAATTATATTTTTATCTGATACAATAGAAATGTATAGCAAAATTATGAGGTTTTAGAATCTCATCCTTTACTCCTGAAATGAATCAAGTCTTGCCTAGCTAGGAGGATACAGACAAGGAAGCAAGCAAGCATTTAAATAAATAAGCCAAACTAGGACAGCCCTGTTCAGTAATTTTTATTAGAAGTCCTGCATGTGACGCCATCCAAGTCTGATGAAAAATTTCACAATACTTGAGAAATCTTCCTGCAAGGGGGCAATGTGGTGGCATTCAGCCTTGTCAGGATTCAGAGATGGAGTGTGCTCCAAAGCTATCAATGAAGTATGTTTAGAATAACACGAAGTCCCTCTGTGGAAGCCCTGTGCATACAGCCTCTCTCAAACAGTCTGTCAGATTTTCTTTCTCAGTACTTTTCTCTAGGATTATGGGTAAGCTAGTGAATTCAAAATATGGGAAAATCTTGAATTTAAACAGCAATATAGTGATCCCAGTTTTGTTCTCGTTACTTTTAAAAATTTCTAACACAGCAGATATCTTTCTGACAACTAATTTCCTGACCTTATTTATCTGTTAAGCCAAATGTGCCATTTAGGTACTTCAAAGCGCATTCCTATGCATAATGAACTTATTTTTATGGCTTTTTTCCTTTTATTAAGTTCTTTCCCATTATTTTTAATATTTTTATTTTTTAACCATTTATTTTATAAATAAGTTTATTTATACACATTTAAATTTAACCTATTTGTGTTATAAATAATTTTCGCTACTTATAAATAATAAATAAATGGCTTAGAAATAATTTCTTTTAAAATAAATAGGGTCCTTTGCGATGTCCATCGCTACGTGGGTTCCATGGCCAAGAGAAGGCAAGCCGCTCTAGCAGCCAGGATTTTTAAATACCTGCAGTTTGAGCGTTACTCGATGATTCGTTAAGAACCGTCCGTAATTAGGGATAGGGGCCGGGCGGTGCCGTTCCCGGGCTCACCGCGAGGTGGCGGCGCTGCCCCGCCCGAGGGGGCTGTATGTGGATGTGTAGTGTCTGTGTGTGTATATACATAAAATATATTCCTCATATGTATGTATATGCATGTATAAAGTGTATGTATATGTATGTATAACATATAGCTACATGCAGGTCACATATATAATCGTGCCCAGGCCGGGTGTCCCCGGGGGGGCGGGGGTGGTATCCAACCCGCGCCTACACCTCAATGTCTCCCAAACGCCCGGGTGTCCCCGGGGTGGGGGTGGTATCCAACCCGCGCCTACATCTCAGTGTCTCCTGCACCGCGGACCCCTCGTGCAGGCGGGGGGCACGGCGCATCCTGTGGGTGCCGGCGGTCTGTATTTCAGGCACTGAGCACCGGGCCCTCCCTGCCAGCAGCTCACACAGCCCCACGCAGCCGTGGCTGGGGACAGGAGTGCTGCGCAGGGAGGGATGTCCGCTGATAAATCCACCCGGGTTAGACAACCAAAAGGCACACTTTGAAGACAACAGAAGCAATGCACAGTCCAAGTCAGAGACCTGATTTTTTTTTTTTTTTTAACTTGGAGCTATATTTACACGTCAGTGATTTAATAGCTGGATTGTTCTTTTGATAAGCAGCACGTGAAATTGAGGTACCTGTTCCACCTGTCTCTCTCTACCTTGCAGACTTTATTCAAAGGCAAAAATGTCTTCAAGTGCTGGTTCTGTGGCTGAAAAGGACTACTGCTGATGGTACAGGGCAGTTTGCTTTATGCTGTTTCTGCATACTTTATTTCCTTTCGACAGATACACAGCATGTATAGGTTAAACATTCATAGACTGGACCTATTCAGTGAAAATTCTGACTGTACAAAACTGTTTTTGCTTCCCAGGAAAGTCCCATATATCTTATTGGAAGCTCCCCAGGATGTCACATGCATGTATTAATTCAGACCTGTTGCTGGAGTTACATCTTAATCACAATAAGGTAAAAATTTATCCACGTTGGAATGTCAGTTCTATCCTTCTTCACTTATTGGTGAAACAGCATTTACTAACATATCATATGAAAGAACGGCAAGTGATGTATCCTGTTTTGGTTAAAAGTGCTCTGCTGGAGGTAACATGATAAAAGATACTGCCTTGCATCTGCTGAGCAAGTGCCAAGTAGGTGGAATCCACTAAGTTTTCTAATCCGATGCTTGAATTTGTGCAATTTGAAATCCTAATTAAAGAAAGAAGCAAGGTAGAACAATTCAGATCTCTAAAGAATGAGTTTTGTATGTTAGCTTTGTAACTGTAGAATCCAGACAATGTATCTTATTAAAAGTACTAGCAGTCTGTTTGCAATTAAGCAGCACATAGCTCTAAGATATGTCGAGTTTACATTCACAATATGTACTTGTGGGATCAGAGTCCTGTGTGCTGCTTGTGCTTTCCTTTTTTACTAACTACAGATGAAAGTCATGATTTCTAATCCTGTGAAGCATTATAAAGTGACTTTTATAGTTACAGTCACACTAGTAATTGTCACAGCTCCTACCTGCCCTCAAAATCTCCCCACATGCTGATAAGATAAATTTCAAAAACGTACATGGTAGTAAGCAAGAACAAGTTTTTCAGCTCCATAAGCTAATAACCTTTGCCCTTCAAGGGCTTAGTGTCTGCTTGGTGGCTACTCCACTACTAAAAAATAATGTCTGATACCTTGCAGTTGGCTGCAGACAGTGCCCAATATTAAAAAGCTGAAAGCAGCCAAGCCAAAAGAAAATCCACTTTTAGATCAATTAAGCATCAAGTTAGAAAGTCTTGATTATTTCATGCAATCAACAAGATGTACACCCCAAAACATTACATTTTATTTTTCATTTCACCATAACTTAACAACAATGTTCAGTGGTCAGGATGAGAAAAAGATCTCACACTTAAAAATTTTAAGAGTATTTGACAGAATGCCAAATTACAGACTTTAAGTAGTGTGTGCCTATTTACTCCTGAAAGAGTTTGGTGTTCTTTTAAAGGCTGGATAATAATTTCTACTCTCTCTTTGACAAAATCCCACCTAATGTATCTTATTCCCTACATTTTATAGTATCCAATTCTAATTTCTAAAAATTCAAAATATTTTAAGAGATGATATAACCAGTGTCATCTCAACCAGTGAGACAAGCACATAAGCTATGAATTTTTCTTAATTTTGAAACAATTGTCAGATTCGTGTCTTTCACACCGCTTTCTGCACATCGAGAACACACCACACTATATCAAAAGTTTCCTTTCACAATTTTTTTCATTTAACTTTTCTTTCTTTAATAAATTTAATCAGCACTCAGTTCTGTCAAATTCATTCAGCATTTTACATAATCCCTCATGATTTTGTTACAGCACTTGTTACTGTAAAACTTTCCTGATTTTATGAGTAAGTCACTAAAACTCTAAACAACCCTACTTGTGAACTATGTGCTGAAGCATTTCATTATCAAAAAATGCTGGTCTCTCTGACTCAGTTATTTCAGGGCTATTTAATATTTCAAGACCTGAGGGGTTTTTTTGGTCAAACTGTAAGTATCTGCTATCTTACTGTCTCATGAAAGTTTTTGTTCTAAAATGTTAGAGGTTTAGGTGTTTCAGCAGTTGCTTTGCTCTGACTTAACTGATGGTTTATTCAGCTGAAATCATCAGTAGGAAGTCAGCGCATCAGAAAACTTCAGTCACAAAGCACCCTCTGAGCCCGCTCTGTGTGTCTGAATCATGCTGGCACCACCACCTCACCATCTGTATAGTCTTGCTGACTGCCAGGCTGACCTCTTATAGGTGAGCCTCTCAAGTCAGTGAGGACTTTCTAAAACTCCTCTGACTCATGAAAATGTAAGTCCATATATTAGTAATTTACATATTTCTTCTAGTGGCTCTTTCCTGGGATCTATAGCATAAAGGTGTCACTTCTCAGAGTTTCCCCATTCTGAACCTCAATGTACATACACCCAGAGTGCTTAACACAGCATCATGCATGGCAGTACATCATGGCACAAAGAAGCACATGTGGCTGTGGCTTATTCCCCCACAGGGAGGCAAATGACTTAAAAAGCTACTTAACAATGAAAAAATTTAACCACACTGGACACTGTGATGATGTGTATCTATGTGGGGTTTTTTTTTTTGTTTGCTTGTTTTTAGAGAAAGGTTCCTTTTATTTTTAGTCATACATTTAAGTGAAATCAGAGTCTCTTACCTCATTTCAGATATAGAAAATACGTGCTGGTTTAACAGGCAAAAGCTAACTTATGTGAACACTCCCAAGGTAACGCTGTGCCTTTTTAAGAAGTGAAATCAAGGTCTGGGAGAACTACCCAACTTTATCACCTGCACCTTCACTTACTTCTGCTATATGCAAGTTTTTCACTAACTACTGTTTAAATAATAAACCCTTTGCCCCACCTAGGTTCATTAATTTTAACTCTCAACGATCCAGTTCCCTTTCTGGTAACCCCTCCCTCTTGATTTTTCCCCCTTTTTTTTTTTAGGTTTATGTAAAAGACTGCCTAGGTGCCTAGATCCAAATGGATTTAAACAATTTCATTTTGCATTTCACATCCAGACTTCTCAGCCTTCCTACAGCTGCTTTGCCACAGGATAAGGTTTGGCTTTTTTCTGAAACTGCTCAAGTCCATCATGTTGCAGCAGTGTATTTAATTCACAGAACCTATTTCCTGCGTTTACTAGCATCTCTTTTGGAAACGCAATATTGTTCCTTTCGTGAAGTAGCTGTTTTGATACTAAATTAATCAAATTAAGTACTGTCACCCCTCGGTACTGTCAAGGTTTCATCCACCTGATGCATCCCGGTCAGTGAGCCAGACAGCTCACTCCTGCAGTTTCTGGAGCTGGACTGCAGGGCAGGCTGTCTAACGCGTGTGCTCCTCCCGGAGGCACCCTGTGTGCAGCTCCGGCAGCACCTCTCGACCTCGGTCAGATATCACGCAAGGAGCACATGGCACCGTGCTCGGTCATGCCTCAGCAAAGTGACAACGCCGAAGGACGGGAGCCGGCAGCCGGGGCGCTGGTGCTCCAGCACAGCTACACTTCACTAGCTCCTGTTTGTGTTAGTAATGTGGCAAAACTGGCCCAACCCTCGTGATTACAGCTTCTCTGAGCTGAGGGGGACGGACTCGCTGACAGCTGAGTCCCGTTCACATGCCCTTCTCTCAACTTCCTTACACTGTTTTGCATCCGCAGCTGGCCAGCTGTATTTGACATACGCTGTCCCCCCTCTGTGACAGAGGGATCACCCTACTGACGGTAAACCTCGTTAAAACAATCCTTCCAAAAATACCCTTCTGTCTGACAACCACTGCTTGGGTCCCGACACTGTTTTGGAACATGGCAAATAAGGCAAGACAGCTATTTGTTTAATGTCTCTGAGCGAGAGGAGGACAGGGGTTTGCCAAGTTTTATTATGG
Organism: Cephalopterus ornatus; assembly: GCA_013396775.1. Taxonomy (NCBI): domain Eukaryota; kingdom Metazoa; phylum Chordata; class Aves; order Passeriformes; family Cotingidae; genus Cephalopterus; species Cephalopterus ornatus. The sequence goes on along the minus strand of VZRE01011053.1, from coordinate 17,929 downwards.
TGGGTGCCAAGCAAGAACTGAGCCTCCAGCTGGTAGGTTTTGTTTGGGGTTTTTGTCTTTCTTGGAGATAAGGTGGAGGAATACAAAAATGTGGATTCCGAGCGTTCAACTTAACGACACTAATTATATCAACCTTTTCAGAAAATTAGAAAATGGTTAGTGGTAATGTTATTTGACATTTCAGTATGATTTCAAGGTTTATGTGGGCCAGATTCCTCCAACAATCATTTAACTGAGCAATATTCCAACAGGTGGTTCCACTGAATTTACTCCTCCCACTGTGTGGGGAGATCCTGGAGGGACGTCTATGTGGGATCTACCTCAGAGATCATGCATGACTCCCTGAGGAGGGGAAGCTTAGCTCAGGTTTTGGTTGTGAAGCGCTCTGAATGTTGCTGGTGCCAAGTGAACACAACCCTGTCCTCCTTCTGCACATCAAGGACCGCTCTACAGCATGTACTTTGCTGTTCAGCAACAGTATGCACATTTTTAAAACACACCAAACATCCAGAAATGCAGGCCAGACCCAAACCTCACTCATCACAATTTAATTTTGCAGGTGAACTTTAAAGTGCCTTTAGCTCTCAGTAGGATTTTTGCTATGTGGATTCCAGTTGAACAGCGGAACAATCACTGAGAATTTTTGGCACTCTATTTTAACCAACCAAAGGAATCCAGGACTTGGGATAAGCACGTTTCTTTTTGTGTAAATATAAATCTACTCAACTTTCTCTTATCAAACACGTATGTTAATGGCCTTGGAGTTATTATAACACTTTGTGACACCAGCTAAATAGGAATCTGTCCTACAAGCAGAGAGTAGGAGGAAAAAAGACTTCGCAGTGTGGGTGATGGAACAGAAGTAAGGTTGCATGATGTTACTCACCACCAGAGGAATGGAGCAGATGACCACCACCAGGGAAGTGGCAATGAGCAGAATGACCATCTGGATCTCTGCTCCAGCCATCCGACGGAAGCTCCGGCGTCTGCGAAAGTCAGATAAACGGCTGGAGGTGGTGTCTGTCCCCAGGGACGTGCGTCTCATGAACTGGCGGTGCATGCGAATGAGAGCCACACACACCAGGATGTTGCAGATTACAGTCACCATGATCAGGAAGGAGCTGAAGCCTGCATACATGTAAGAATATGCTGCATGGGTGGCCTCCTTTGTTCGCCAGTCTATGAAACACCAAGTGTAAGGGTACTGCATGGTAGATTTGCCGAGCCCCATGCTGGGGAGGGCGCAGAACAGCACGTTGGAAGCATAGATGGCAAAGAGTGTGAGCCCTGCCAGCTTCTTGTCCACATAATGGTTGTAGAAATAGGCATGGTTGATGGCCAGGTATCTCTCTATAGACATGGCACAGATAATGCTCAGGCCAGAGAGTCCAAAGAAGAGGAGGATGAAGGAGCTGTACTCACACAGTGCAGGTCCTCCTGGCCAGCGGTTCTGCAGGTAAGTAGCAATTGTGACCGGACTCACTAGGCAGGTCCCCAAGAGATCGGTGACTGCCAGCCCACAGACCAGAGTGTAGAAAGTGGTCTCCTTCTGCTCCTTCCTGGACTTGCAGAGCACCACGATGGCTATGAGGTTGCCCACCACGCCGAAGATAAACATGACGGTGGGAATGGTGGGGGGCTTCCCGCCCGCGGCCTCGCTGGCGGTCCCGTTAGCGGAGCTGTTCGCAGGTGACATGATGGTGGGGTCGAATGACATGATGCCCACGCGGCAGCAGGCGAGTCCAGGGATGGCAAGGTCGGCTCCGAAAAGGAAAGGACGAGGAAGAGAGGGGAAAGGGTTTGTTTAGT
>VZRE01011053.1:0-15330 GCA_013396775.1 Cephalopterus ornatus | reverse complement strand
GGCAGCCGGTGCTCTGGCACCGGGGCAGCGTGACCGCCGTGTCCCGCTCCGAAGAACAGATCTGATGTACGGCTGATTTCCTGATGCACTGCCTGACTCTGGCCTCTGTTTTGCGTGCGTACTGAGCACAGGAAGGGTGTACGTTCAAGGGATGCATTTGTATGTTCCAAGAACTTGTTCGGTCTTGACTGTGAGACAATCGCATATGAATTGGAAATAGGGTTGCACTTGTTGGCAGAGCACTATGATTGTAGTTCAGTCTTATCTGGGCTAATGGAAGGGCAGCAGTCGCTTTATGCAGTGCCTATGTGCGGCTTTCACCCGAGTGGTGATGGTGGTGATGTAGTCCCTAGCCCAGAGATGTCCACACAAAACCTACGACCACAAGTATGTGCATGGGTGTTTCTGTGATCCATGTTAATGCTTTTGGCTGACGGATGAAGCTTTGCACTGTCACACTGGACTTCACACCCACATCCAGGTGGTCTAACGCCTTTTCTTGTACACTTGGTGACATTAGTTGCTACAAAGGATACAAAACCTGTATCCCAAAGCGTGACATTTATATCCTCACAAGAATCTTCTCTCTGACAAAGAGAGGCAAAATGTCATAAAAATCAATTATTTGTTAGTCTTACTATTCTCCTACCTCCGTTTGTTGTTTTTTGGTTTTTTTTTTTAAGCCTATGAACATGATGCCTGTGGACTTGCTATCAGTAAAGTCACGATAATATCAGGACATACTGATGACAAAAATACTGACAGAACAAAATATGTGGGGACAAGTGTGTACTGTGGGAAAGAGAACAAAGAGTTTCAGTTTTCAATACTGCATGAGCAGACATGAAGAAAAAAAAGCTTTTTTTATTTGATCAGCTTTTTAGTGTTGTTATCTAACTGCTTTGAAAACTGAAATTCAGGTTTAGAAAAAGAACTTTTACATAACACATATGAAGATAAAGCACCTATGGCGGTGGTGTTGATCTGGTCTGCTCAGAGAAAACAAATGACACTTTTCCTTACATTTTGCTAATATTGGCGGCTTTTTATCTTTTACAAAATTACAAAGTCATTCTGTCACAAGCACAGAGGTACACTTCAAAGTAATTCTCAAAGAAAGCGCAGCACAAAGGTTGTTTTTTCATGTCTTTTAAACAGTTTTCTGACTGTTCTAGGAAACCTGACCCAGGTGCAGAGCAAGCTCTGAATTCAGGAAGTGTAATTGCTTTCTCAATAGTCCTTCTTTCCTGCACTGAGATTTTGGTGCTCTGGTGTTAGAGGCCGTAATATGGGATTAAATTGACACAGGTGCAGCAACATTTATCAGTATGGGAAAAGAATTGCCTTGCTTCCCTGAAGCAGTGCAAACGTTTTTGATGACTAAAGGCAGAGGAAATAATCTGTGTTTCTTTGTTGCTCCCTTTTTCCGACTTCTTTTTTTATCTGCCCATCCAGTCTTATGAGGTATTTAGACTATCTCATAACAGGCTGTGTATCTTCAGAAGGCTCAGTCTGTAGTAGAGGGTGCTCAGATCATTCTGTGGGTGCATAGACATGAGTGTGTATGTGAAAGAGTGAATGCTATCTTTTGTTCTGTGAGATCTGTCTCGTAATGGATGCATCTGAAGAACTAATTAAAAAGTGCGACAAAGTCAGGAAAATCAATGAAGAAACAACAAAAGTATGATTTTGAGTGCAAGGATAATAAGATCAGTTTTGAGAAATAATGTTAGTTCTTTAATTAGAGAATATTACAGAAATCAGCCACAGAATTGTGGGACAGGTTTCATGTTAGCTTACTGCGTAGGACTTAGAGTTATTAGAAAAACACAGTAACTTTTGGGAGTTTCCCACTGAACTAATGGTAGAACTCCTAGTCAAGATGAAATGTATAATCATGTGAAATCCTTATCTTCAGAGCAAAGATGAGACTCAAAGTGGAACTGAAAGAAACGAAGAAATTCCACTTGTAACATGAGTTGTCGTGCTCTCATAGCTGAAATGTCACACGTTGTATGATTGAGTAACCACTAAAGAACTTCTGTTTGTCAGGAGCGACTTAGGTGAGAAAATATGATGAATTAAAAATTAAAGCTTTGGAGTGGTAATCAGCTATAGAAACCCCCTCAATCAATTTAAAAAATATTAGGTTTGAAAACATGAGGACAGACAAAATAGTTAGAATTTACTTTTACTTGCCTCAGAGTAGACTTTTTCAGGCTATAATGTTACAATTTTTAGAAGGTTAATTCTGAAACACATGAGTCAACTACCATAGCCTAATTAGTTGAGCTGTGTAACTAACTGTGGTCATAGTTCTAGCTTGATGAAAAATTTTAATTAAAATATTTGATTTTTTTTTTCTTCCATGGCATATTTATTCAGTGTGTCTCAGCTGTCATGTGATATTCCTTGTAAATCTCCTTTAGCCAGCTGATGGTTCCAAAACCTTACCTGCACTGCTCAGAGGCAGCTGGAACACAGGCAAATAAACTGTGCACAGGTCTCGCTGCTGTGTGTAGCTGTGGTTTTAACACCAAAATGCTCATGTAGACATTTGAACTGACTGGTATTTTCTGGCAGTGCTTCTATGAGCTCCACTTCCAGAGGAGCTGTGTGTTCAGCAGGCAGTGGAAGTGTATATACAGCCAATTTTGGAAACTTTGGACTGCTCTTAGCGTGCTGCAGGTCTGAAAAACGTTTTGCATGTTAAACTCCCATTACATATCTGAAGTTCAGTAACATTCTTGACTTAACAGTTTGCCAGCCTTTCTCCTTTCATGGGAAATTTGGGTATAGGAAAACTTTATTGTTGCTTTTTTGCTTACTTTTTGTTCAGCTGTCATACTTCTGACACATAAAGTTTTTCAGGAAAAATCCCAACTGTTAAAGTAAACTCTGTCTGTATGCCGAAATAAAATCATTATTAATAGATAATGGAGATAGACTGAACCAAATGTTACATAGCAATCTTTCTTTAGTGAATAATTAGAATAGAAAAATTACACAAGGAGTAAGTTGAAAAAAATGCTTCAAAGGAAGTGGGAATTCTGTAACATCATTTGACAGAAGTAGCATTGTAAGTAGATAAAAGTTTTATATTTTAAAGAATATTATACTTTTCTACCCACATATTTTTGTATAAATTCATCACAGATAGTAACAGTGATATTTATTTTTTTTAGTAACTCTAGTTGTTACCAGTATTACTAGCAATGTTACGAACACTTCTTGTACACTTCCTTTATTCCTGATAAAACATTTTAATGAGTGGGGGCTTTCCCAGGGCGGGTGAATTTTCTGGCGAGTGAGATCAGTAGTGTCCCATTCCTGCTCTTCTTGCTGCATGACTGTCTAGGAGAGAGCTGCAAACTGCCACTGCCAGGGGATCTAGTGGTACTCTGGCGTGCAAGGCACCTCTGCACTCCTGTGGGACACTATCATGCCAGAATACACAGCTCTGTAATTTACTCCACAGTCATGTGTTCCGTATTAGTCAATCATGCTACTGAATTTTGTTGTTTTTTTTTTTTTTTCCCCCGTGTTTAAATCATGCGATTAATCTTTATAGTACACTGAATGGGTTTTTCCTCTGTAATAGCATTTGTCACTGGGGTGGAACATAGCTCTATTTTAGCAGTTATGAAGTCTGCATTAATAGTTAAAATACTTTTAAGTTATTTTTTCCATCCGTTTCTTTGGAGCAGTGTGGGTTAAAATAGCTTCTCTCTCAGCTGTTGCTTATACTGGTTTTTGTTTGTTTGGTTGGTTTGGTTTGGTTTGGTTTTTTGTTTGTTTGTTTTTTTTAAGTTTGGCAGTTTTTACTTGCCTTTCAGAGGCCAACAGCAGAAATGAGAAGTTCTTAGGAGAGCCCTTAAAATAATTTTGACTATTTCAGGCATTACCTGATGAGTTACAAGTAGCCAGTTATGTCAGACCCTATGCAGAAAAAAATGCTGTGAGTTAAATGCCTCTTGGGCACAAACTGTTACCTTCACTGAAGGAAACTAGTATTTTAAAATATATGCTGGATTAGTTTTACAGGGGACTTCAGAATATACTTTGTAAATATTAGTAATTGGGTTTTTTTAAATTTTTTTTAGCTTCCTGCAGCTGGTGCTGTGTGGTGTTTCGTTTTGTTGTGAAGAGTTGCACTACAGTAATCAACAGGTGTGGTGGCAGCAGAAACAGCCCAAAACTGCACAGGAAGTAGTTATCTGGCAGGTCCTGTCCCAGTCTAGCTGTTCTGCAGATTTTCCATGAGAAATAGTAAGACTGAAGACCCTTTTCAAGGATCCTGACTGTAATTCTGGGACAGTATCTGTGTGCCAGAAATTGCAACAAAGTATCAGGCCTTATTCTGTTTAGGTTTTTGTTGGTTGGTTGGTTTTTGTTTTTTTTTCCTTTGGTTCTTTTTCTGGAGGTGTGAGGATGGTGCGCTAGGGTGTGTTTCACAGCTATGTTCTGTGGCTTTGAAGAAAGAACTGAAGCTGTGCATTTCTGTTTCAAAGTTGGAAGTTTTATCAACTCTTAAAAGCTGTGTACCAAAGGCACCTGTGATGAAATCAATGAACCTGTGATTTTTGCAGCTGGATTAACAGTCATGGAAGTGGCTTAACTCGTGATATAGTTTTGTAGCATTCCTTTCTTTGTTGTCATACTTGGCTTTGTTTTTTGTTTAACATCTCCATGTAAAATAAACTGAAAGTTCTCTGGAAAGCATACGACCTATGTACAAATTGTGTTCTCTGTTTCCATCCTGATGCACTCCAAGAATATGGTCAGTAATTTTGAGGTGAAACTTATTTTCTTACATGAAGGTACCTGGACCATCTTCAGAAAGAGGGAAGAATCCTTTATAGTATATGCTGAGGCTGTATTCAACCTTTGCATCATGAAGACTGGCTTGGGCATGCGATTTGAGGATAGATGTGAGTTATGATCAGCTGAAAGTTTAATAGAAGTTTCTTCTTGTACCATCCTGCCTGCTGTGGGGCTGGACTTGAAAGTGTTTCCAGCTGTCAGGATGGATTAATAATTAGTAGTGGAATGCAATGGCTCTTTTGTTATCTGGTGGAAGAATTATCTGAATAAATGCTGAGGCTGGGCTCTTTGGGAAAGATTTTTCTTTTTTTATAAGTGCTTGCTATTGCAATTATTCAGAGAGTTCTTGTACACTATGTAGTTACCGTATGTGATTGAGTATTGCATGGGGTGAATTGTGTCACATTAAGTATTGAATTCTGAAGGATTCCAGAGTAAAATAATAATGCAAAGCAATAAGCTACCAGATACTATTTGTAAATCAGCAGCTTTGTTCTTAGAAAAATCTACTTAAGCTCAGTGAAAAGAGGCTAATTTTGTGGGAATGATTCATGTATTTAGGTGAGTCAGTTGTCTTTCACTAACATGACACTGGCTGCAGAATCGTTGGAATAAACTCCAGCTTTAGTAAGTCTGCAACAAATGATGAACTATATTTGCAGATGAATGCTTCAAAGAAGGTCTGCAAGCTTTTAAGAAAATGTTTTTGTGCCTGTAAATTCTCTCTCATTCCAGCAGAGGGTAGTTTATCCTCTAGGAAGCTAGGTGTGCTGAAGGAATGATCGGGGAAAGGTAACTTAATGATTCCCATTTCCTCTTGTTTTAGATAGGGCAATAAAAATTGACTTCAACAGACTGACCTCATAAGATTAACAAATACTGAAATATACTGCTAGGCTACAGTATGTTCCTAGGCCAGGACTTCAAAAGGCAGCCAAATTCAACAGTAGTCCCATTTCTGTCCTGCCATCAAGTGCTTAATTTGCCCTTCAAGAATTACTGCAGTTCGTTTGTCTGGGAACAGCTTCATTATCAGCCTGATACTTAAGAGCTACTTCACTTTCATTTGTCAGCGAGTAAAGTAGATACATCATGAAGCGCCTTTTATTCTGAAAACCTAAAATCACTACAGTTGAAGAGTATTTGGCTTGCTTATAGTTTCTTAAAAACTCTTCTTTTTGCCACTGTACCCACTGCTGCAGCAGTTGGGTTGCTAAGGAGAATATATATTTGTTGGTTGTTTTGCATCTGCTCTCTGCTCTGCTCACTGGTGACTAGGGAGATGTTCTTTCTGAGTTCTCCTCTTCTCTGATATTTTATTTTAAATCAGTCATCAGGAAGAAGTCCTGAGGTAAGCTTCTGCAGCTGTCAGTCCTGTGGTGCAACGCAAGTTTTTTGATGTGAGAGCATGGTGGGGGGCAGTGACCCCCTGAGTATTTGAAAGGGTAGTTGAGTGGGGGTCTGCGGTTGTTCTGTTGCCATGTTTCAATGAAGCCCCATTACTCAGACTTTGTTTCCGCTCAAAGCAGAATTTCAGCTCCTCATGGACATTGGCCTTTTTGCCTGATTTCTAAAAAGAGTAGTTTTGTCCACTAATCATGAAAACAAAATTCAGGGAGTGCTCTGAGAGACCCATGAGGAAAACTGTGTATGTGTCTGTACTTCAAGTAGATTTGGTCTCTGTGAGTCTTGCAGCTGGCATGTGAAATCTTCAACACAGCTACTGATAAATGGCCTAACTGAATAGTAAAAATAACGTAACAGCTACTAATATTTATCATTTCATTCATCTTAGTGAGAGGCGTAATATGATTAATAACATGCTGCATATTTTAATTTTGAACTTCTGTCTATCACTTGGAGTTTTCCCTGTGGCTCTGTCTCCGGTCCCCTCAATATTTGTCTGAATCAGTAGGGCTGTAATTCAAATCTAGCTGTATCCTAGCCTCCCCTCCCCTTCTAGTATTGAATTTGCTTTCATAATTGACACAGTGTTGTTTTCTATTTGTCATTTTCTATTTACTGTGAAAAAAAGCCCTGAGTATATCAGGGATGAATAATGTGTCTAAATTCTTTATTTTGGAGCAATACAAGTATAACCAGTTAACTTGATTCTATTTTTTTAAGCCAGTATTCTACATGATCAAAGGAATATAGAAAAACTTTTGCATGGATCAGTAGAAGACATAGGTCATAGTCTCCACCAGTTGTACGAGAAGCCTTGGCATTTAATCTCTTAGGGCAGGCACTTTAGTAAGCTATTTTACTAACATGCCATGATTTCAGACCTGAGTACCAATTCAAGATCACTGTTGTCGAAACACCAGAAAGAAGGAGGAGGAACCCAGGATGGATTTTCCAAAGTCATACAAAGGGTTAGCGCCAGAATTGCTACTTGCTGGTCCCTTGTAATCTTGGTTGACTCTCTTGCCTTTCCAAATGGAAATAAATTCAGAGGAGAAAGACTCATTTATAGTTGATTTAATGTATTTTTTTTGAACTTTATGCTGTATCACTGGTAAGCAGTTTGCAAAGGGCTAATGCCTCGTTAATAGAGACTGTAATCTTGTCATAGATGAAGAATGTCTGTGTTAGCAATTAGTATATTTTAAATAGGCGTAAGTAAAATGTGAACCACTGCAGTCTGTAACAACAGTTCGCCATTTAGTAAAGGTATGTATTAGCTTAATACTGTTTTTAAGAAGTTTGTAAGTGAATATTCATGTGTATATCTTTATACATCTTATCCATTATTCTGGCATCTGGCTATAGTAGAGTTACAGACTGGAAAAAAATGAACTCCATTCTCTTTGAGAATGTAGATAGATAGTAATTGTATATAATATACACGTGGAATTCCTGATATTGTTTTCTTCACCAGCTGGAAAGCCTCTCACTGTCGGAAAGGCATTCAGTATGTTTGACATTAAGGGTGGGGGAATGTTTGTGTAATTATAAATGTTAGACTTGCAAACACACCTTTTGATTGCAACAGCCTGAACTTCCACATGTCAACAGGAATTGTAACTTCACAAGATAAACCTTGGTTTATGTACCTTGGCACCTTACTCTTTTCTATATAGTTTCAGTATGTATATTGCTAACTTGTAGCTGAATTTTGCATGTGTGCACGTTTCAGATGAGACATTTAGATAATGTAAGTATTCTTGAGTAAACATTCAGTTGCTACAGCTACTGTGTGCAGCTGTAACAGTTTTGGTATTGTGCTGAAAGCTGAAATCGCACCATGTATGACTAATTACCTGCGATCATACAGGCTTGTGATATCTTGTGCAGTGCTGCCGAACCTAGAATTAATTTTAGAAAGTCTCCTGAGGTCTGAACTCAGCAACCAACTCTATATGGTTCTTTCCTAGTTATGTAGCATGAAAAACTGTCTCCACAGTGCTTCACAAGTTGTTTTTTCTTGTTGCAGTCTTGTTCTTTTGTTTCAGTTGGAAGACTTATTTAAGAATTTGTTTATGGACCCAGGAAGCAGAGTGGCTGCAGTCTTCATCTGATCTAAGGAGGAAGAAAGAAAGAAGATTGAAGTCGACACCCTGTCATGCGGAGGATTGCACTTTTAGACTGTTTGTTTTAGTATGGTAGATGAAGTGTGTGTGTGCTTCCCATCCTTTCTTAGATGAAATGACTTTCACGTGCAGGACGTGTGTAGTCTAATCCTGGAAATGATCTCAGAAAAATGATAACTCAGGATCCATTAAGTTTTTACCAAGTATTTCTGTGCTATGGATGAACCCCTTCAGACACACTGACAAGAAAGGAAAAAGAAAACAATGCAAAGAAGTGATGCTCCTTGTTGGATGATAATGACCTATGGAGATCTCAAAGGTTTATGCCATCTCTTTTGTAATTTCCTCCTGCATGTGTCTCTGTGATATGCTTACTGCAGTAATGCTTCAACCACACCTACCTGAACAGGTGCAAATATAGCACTTGTGGTGTTGTGGGACACCCCCTCTTACATTGCAGGTCTTGAAGGAATGTATGTGATGCGGCATTCAGTTCCTGGACAACTATGCCATGTGGAAAGCATTCCTGCATAATTTCCTGGTGCATATTAATTAGACAAGCAGATACTCAAGTGATGTAAATCAAAATCTTTCTTGGAAATGTGCTGATTTATATCACAAGTCAAAATCTAACCCAGCAGGCCTAATAAGGAGAAATTACAACCTGTGTTGCAAATAATCTAAACTAATTTTTGATATGTTCAGGGAGAGAGATACATGTAGAATGTTTTATTTTAGTGATTAATGCTTAATCATGTTAATTTTATTAGTGTGATGAGAGAAGGGATATTATCTGTAAAGGCTGTGGAAAGATGGCAGCTTTCAAGAGAGCTGGTGTGGCATACAAATTGTGGGAGGTTTGGTGGTAAGACTGGAACTGTTGGAAGAAAGGAGCACGACAGGAGCACGTGGAGAAGCAGAGTTGGGGAAGGCTTGTTTTGTAGGTGCACTTCTTTTTCTGTGAACTTCATTGTTTGTATATCCTGAAGGTTTTCTTCACTCCATTTCCTCATGACTTTCTGTTGAATTACAGAAAATGCTCTCAGTCTGAGTTGCTCACTCTATTGACTAATGTGCAGTGAGAATTGTGCTGACCCCAAGTGATCAAGGTATTTCCCCACTCTGACAGTGACACCTTTCATCTTGATCTTTTCTCTAATTTGGTGGGTACCACACTCAAAGAAAAGCACAAGTTGCTGCAGCTTCAAGCTTTGCTGTACCTGGGTGCTCAATGTTTGTGAATTGACATAATTAAAATTAGCTGCTTAGGAGGCCCCTAGGAAAAAGTGAATTATATAGCAAATCCCAACAAACTGAATGGAGAGCTGCTTGGGAGAGATGTTGAAAAGACCTTCAGGTGCGGCAGTGCCTTAAGTAGTGTCATTGTCTGGGACACCAGTCTCCTTCAGTGCAGGATCCCTTTCCTGAAATTAGACATATGGCCTTTTTTGTTCAAAACCTCTTACTGTTCTGTTCCTTGTCTGCCACTCCCAATGCGTGCTATGCACTACCTCAGCAGTTAAAAGGCAGCAGGCTTGCATTCTGTTCCTTCCTCTGCCTGAGGGAGCTCTAATCAGTGTCTCCTATCTTCCAGGAAAGTATCCTGGCTATAAAATACTGAGGTGGAATGGTTGCAGTGACTCCTTTTGAAGGTGTTTTGCTGTGTGTGGAATAATTAAATATTAATTGGGAGTGCAAAAGAAGATCAGTTTATGAATTATCTCTCACATCTGGGAGTAGAGAGACCTGGGTTTTAAGCCCTAGCTCCAGGGAATGATTGTCATTAGTCTTGCAGTCTCTCTTCAGCCTGGTTTTCTGAGGATGTCCTTGATTAGATTGTCACAGCTAAGGGAAGCAGCAGAATGTGGAACTATCCATAGATATGAACAGAAGTGAAACTGATTAAAATTAATATGGTACTAGAGATGTCAGCTGTCTTGAGCAATAGCAGCTGAGTGTGCTGATATGCTCTCTTAAGTAACAGTGATGTTGCTGAGTATCTAATTTTGGAACTTCAGTAGCAAATCAGGCATCTAAATTCTACCTCTAGCATACTTATATAGATCTAACCATGCATGTCATTGCATGCTGAAAATGTAAGGTATTTTTACAGTCCCATGCAAGTTCTTGTGCTGCTATCACTACTTCGATCCTTTTTGTGCTGTGTGCTTCTCTCAAACCTCCTTCTGTTTCCATAGCTTTCCATTTCTGTGTATATTTCCATTTATTCTAGCGAGAATCTCTCAGTTCCTTTTTTGCTAGATTCCATGTCTAAAACTGCTTCTTCAAATACACTGCGTCATGTGTCTGTTCAAAGCTCATTGTCTTACTGATAGTTTCTGTAGGTTGTTTTTAGTTTTCATCACTTCCTCATTGTAGTGCTTTCTGATACCGTATTAACCAACCTGACTAATGTATGGCAATGATAGTACCAATGTTCTTTCTGCTCACTTTTTGTTTCTTACAGGAACTAATCAGTCTATTTTATTGAAATTATTATCCTAGTTTGTGTTGATTATTTTACTGGACAATCATCGGTAATCACCTTTTGAGATTAATGGCTCATCCAGTATCTTATAGAAATGTATACAGATTTAAATAGTAGCAGTTGTCTGTACTAGTAACATTTTTATCAGTCATCTGCACTCTTTCAGTGTTTGGAGACTAGGCAGACTGTAGGACTTTGTTCTATTTCTTTAATAACAAGTATGATCATCAAGAAAATAATGATTTTTTTCCAGTTTCATTACCGGTTCAGAAGGAACTTGCATGATAATTGTATTTTCAGTCTGTTATCTGATATGTTTTCATTGTAAAGTACTAAGTAGTGATATCGGTTTTAAAAGTTGTGGTGGGTGTTAAAGTTTACTGCAAACTAATTTTTTTTAGCAGAATCCAGAATCAGTCAAGAAAGCTAAAATAGTTGTGGTAGTTTGCTTTCAGTGTCAGAAGGCGTTGCTAATACTTAGTGTAGTTGTAACACTCTTCAAGTGACTAAGAAAACTCCACATAAAGCCAGAAATTTGTGTAATAAAATTTTTGACATCTGTAAATGCCTGGTGTTTAGAAATTGTTAGTACAAAAGATGATGCTGTAGACCTCAATTTTTGAAGCAGTTCCTATTCAGGAAGCTTAAATGCCAGAGGCAGCTGTAGTGAACAGTATTTTGATAAAGTGTGTCTGTTATTGCAGGACCTTAGTGGCAGTTCTTAGCATTGTGTTTTGTCTGGAAATAAGATGAGAATGTGTTAGAGCAACACCGAAGCTTTTACAAACTAAAAAACCTGGTACCAAGTGCTTTTTAATAGTAACCAGAAACCTGTTTTGGATGTCAGAAATATCACAGTGTGGCAGATTAATGGGTATTTTAGTCATATAGAGAACTACAGTATCTATTTTTGTGGACCAGCCTGAACTTTTCAAAGTACTATTTGTTTTATCTGAAGGATGCACAGATGTTGATGTTAGTCCATTTTAAAGAAAATGGATCATCATGACATTTTGAGAGTGCCAGTAGAGGTAGTTTTGACTATATGCCTATCCACAGACTGAAAAGTGCAATACATTTTCATTCCGCCCCAACATAAAACATCTATGCCTTGTACCTGTGCAGAGGCAGAGTAAGAAGCACTTGTTCTTATAATACTTTTATTAAATGTTTGCACTGTTAATTTCATTTTTTCCCCTACGTGCTGCATTAAGCCAACAGCTGTGTGACGTATGATTTTCATTCAGTCTGATGAACTCAGTTACTGCACTAAAGGTGTTTAGCACTGCGATAATTTCTGGTATCATAATTCAAATCTGAATTAACTGCTTTATACTTTTTTACTCTCCAGTTATTTAGTATTAATGATAAAATGTGAGTCTCTTTGTGAACTTACCAATACAGCATAAAATAGTTATGATGTTGGGGAAAAAAGTATGCAGATATGCTTGGAATTGCCCAATTACTAATTTCTTTCTAATTTCACCATAACAGGGAAGTAGTGAAAAGAGGTTTTGATAGACAGCCAAGAAAGTTGCATCAGAAAGGTTTTAAAATGGCAAATTAAATTCCATTAATTGTGACCTGTTTCTATGAAACTGTACTGATGCACCTAAGTCAGAACAGATTGAAATCATGCTGTGCTGTTCCTGGCTTGTGTTTTCAGGATATTTATGTTATCAGAATATTTGCTGACTGTGGTTGAACTGAAGGTATGTTGAAAATGTCATCATGACGAGTAGTGCGAATGAACTGAAGTTCCATTATTTTTTTTGTCAGCTATATTTCACTTGCAAAGCTGTATGTTAGGAATGTGATTTTTTATTTTATTTTTTTTAAAATTACTTGTGTGTTTTTCATTTCATTCTTCACTTCTGTTTTTTTTTTCAATCAACTGATTTTTTCAGTTTTGCAGAGAGACCTGAACAGTGTACAAACCCGATATAGAGTAGTATTGGGTAACAACTAACATAAAGTAACACTGGGTGACAGCTACAAGCCCTGACTCAGAGTTTCTTGTTTCATTTTAAAAAATTACTTCTTTTTTAACTCTTCTTCTATTGTTGTGTGCATGTTAATAAACTATGAAACTGCCACTTTGAGTTATTACTGGAAATGGTGTAGTTTGTATACAGAACAGGAGGGTTAAAACTAATCTGGATCATGTCTCCTATTTTCAGATCACCAGCCTTAAGGCCATTTCTGAACTCCTGTGAGGCATATGGTTTTGAGGAAGATTGCAGAGGGGCATAAAAGAAGAACTACATCCTAAATCTACATTTAATTTCCTCCATGCACTTCAGTTTGGCCTCCAGAATTTTGTTTGGCAGAATGCTTTGTAGAGGCAACAGAAGTCTTGAGCACTAATGAGATACAGAAAGATAAATACACTTCATAATAAATTCATGTTACTATCCACTCAGAACAAATTTTAAGAAGGCAGATGAAAATTAAATATTTATAAATAAAATGAACTGAATTGCAAAACAAATTTCAGTCTTTAAGAGGAAGGGGAAGCCTTCTGAAAGCTAAAATTGCTGTTACAGTAACTGGAAGGCTCAAATATTGCACAAGAGATTTAGCCTGACAGCAGATGAACGGTTTAGGGAAATGAACAACTGAGCAGCTCCGTTCCCAGTTGCTGTGATAGATTCAGCAGATTATATTGTGGAGATTATAACCTCTGGATTGGAGGGCTATTAAGGTATTGAATTTTTTTTTGCCAGTTTTAAGCCTTAATGATCTATGTCTAAAAAGCACACTGAAACACACTGCTGTTAGTTTTTGAAAGAGGAGCGCGGACCTTATTAGAACTTGTCTTCTTAGTAGAGATATATACACTTACCCTTTCTCTCTGCTTTTCACCTTGCTCTTGCTATTTAATCTTCACCTGTTCCCAAGCCTTTCCCATGGTATGTGGGTGCTGTCTTTTTGCTAAAAATAACTTGCAGTTTAAGAAGAATTAACAAAGAATTCACTTGATGTTGTGCTGAAGTCTGCATTCCACTGATAAGCCTTTCAGCTTTATATGATTGAAAGGCAGATCTTTGTCTTCATAGAGATTACATCGCAAACAAATGACCAATATAGAGGTTTTCACTCAAATAATGACTTTGTGCAGGTCTTTACAAATCTATATTTGTTGATCTGTACTGCAGGGGTCGATGAATGTTATACTTTGTATGAAATTCAGCTCAGGATGAAAGACTGAAGAAATACCTGAGAGAAAGTTCATTGTTTGTTTTAGGATGACCTTTCAATGATACAGTGAAAGAAAGAAACATTTTCTCCTCTGTTAGGTAGCTTTAGTTTTGCTTTCAAAGAATGTTTCCCTGGTAAGTCCAGCATTTCCCTCTTTCTCTCTTGAGTCAGAGGACTACCCATGTCCTCATTTCCTTGGTAATTATAAGGTCCTCCCACAAGTTTCTCTGTCCTTTTTCTTCTGAGTAATGCCATTTTTCTTGCTCTTTTTCTGTATTTTTTTTTCTTTTTTCTTTTTGTGTTGCCACAGCTACATTTGTCAGGGGCTTCTGTGAACACTGACTTATGTCTTTGACCCATGTCTCCTGTATCCATGGAGGTGTGTATCTCCATTCCCCATACACTGTAAACCAGGAAAAATACCTAATGTTTTTGTTTGTTTTGTCTATTTCCAGGTTTGCAAATATAGATGTGCTCCTATTGCCATAGTACTGGGTAAGGTAAATATTTTCTATGTATATATTTCTTATAGTAACTTTTGTTTAAAAAATAGAGCTGCAATGCTTTTTACAGAGTTAATCCTTCCTGAATGAGATTTGAACAAACGAAAAAAACCCCAATTTATAAGCCCTTTATTGTGCCATGAAATAGTGTCTGGCAGTAAAATAATGAGACAGGTACTCCCAACAGAACTGGAGAACATACAGTTCTAAACACTCCGTAAATGTATTTCTTGGTTGAAGTATTTATTTTAAAATCCAATATAGTTAGTAAAGTAGGTCTGCCACCTGTCTGTAATCAGGAATGGACAACATCCTGGAACAGAAGTGAAAGTGAACAAATTGACTGAGGTTGGGATTGCCATTTTACTTGTGTAATAGTGAATGTATGTCAGTAGGAGGGACAAAAAGAAGAAGAGGGAGATCAGAGGCTCCTGGGAGCATGTTACTATGTAAGTGCTCTGGCAGTTTCAGGGGCTGTAGTGTTTTGAGCGTGTGAATTGGGACTAATTCAAGTAGTAATGAGCACAGCTGTCTAAAACAGCAACAGTGAGACCCAGGAATAAAAATAGGTTTCAGATATTTGTTTTAAGAGACATTGTCAATACCTTATTTGCTGGCAGATAGAGATTATAGAATCATAGAATCATATGCGTTGGAAGGGACCTCTGAGATCATCAAGTCCAACCCTTGATCCACTACTACCACACTTACTAGATTATGGCACCAAGTGCCACATCCAGTTTCTTCTTAAGTACCTGCAGGGACGGAGAATCCACCACTT
>VZRE01011050.1:86916-102828 GCA_013396775.1 Cephalopterus ornatus | reverse complement strand
TCCCTCTGTGCGGTCTGCCCGTGCAAGCAGGCACTCCTCACTGCTGCAACTGGGCTCTCCCAGACTTGAAAATAAAACAGTTGTTTTCTTCCACCGAATCCCCTGTTTTGCCTCTTTACTGGCCCCTCGGTTCCCCCACAGAACGGTATTCTTCCCTTTTTAAAACGTTACTGCTCAGCCTTGCATGTATGGCTTTTGAATGTCTGCTCCTCCGTGTTACTTCTTCAGAACTGCTGTCATGCGTATTTTAATCTTTTGCCTGGCCTTTGTACAGTTACTGCCTCGTGGAAGGATGGCAGCTTCTTTACCATGATTTCGATGTCCATATTCCCAGTTTTGACGTACATACATAGCTCAGTTTATTTACACAAAATAGTTAGGTTTTTACATGTTCCTTCATTTGCCGCCTGAGACAGCGTTACATTGGGGATGAATCTATAGATGCTGATTTGCTTTGGAGTTTCCCATTTGCAGACATAAGTATTTTTGGTGACGCTTGTATTCTCTTAAACTTAGGATTAATATGGGAAGCTATGATTGTCTTCTCAGTCTTTCAGAGATCGCTTCCAGCATACCTTTTGTTCCGGCACAAGCAACTTCTATGTACTGGGACTTCTATTTATTGGGAATTTTGATAAAGAGATGAAAAAATGTATATATGATATTTTTCACTCCTCTGCTATCTGCTGGTGGCTTATAATGATATAACGATCAGTACTTTCTTTTCTTGTTGTAAAAGTGTATAATAAATGACATCATTTTCTCCTGGTCTGGAAGCAACAAAGATCCTACAATTCTTGTTATGAATGGAGCAACTCTGAAGAAAAAAAAAAAGATTCTCCCCTGTCTTAAATACGATCATATGTACTTGTATCTTACTTAAGATGGCAATTATTTGGTAGTTTCTTTACATTCCCTCTCATGGGATGTGCTATAACTGCTTTTTTAATGTGTGAAATTGACAAACTGGCCAGTTTAATAAATTCAGCTGTCAAATTTCGCTCAATCAAAATTGCTAGAAGCCGTAAATATTCTGGCTTGAGATTTTCAAGGTACGGAGTATTACACAGAATGGAAGGATTTAATGAGAGACTTCTTACACGAGTAGCTTTTCCAATTTTAGTTTTGTCACTTGTGGTAATATGATGGAGTATATTTAGATTTCTTTCAACACAGAAATGATGCACAGCTTTTCTGTATCCACTTAAAGTATTGAACGCTTTCTCTCAGTAGTAGTAGTCTACTCTAAGAAGACACTAAGTAATTCATTAAGGTTTGTGTGTGCTGTGGCAAGCTGTCAGGAATGGTGCATGGTAAGGAAAACGGTATCTTGGTATTTCTAGATTTCAAGAATGGGTCTTAGGACCTGCTGTTAGACTCATCAGTCGTACTACACTTAAAATGAGCATTAAAAAATAATGTGAATTTAGTGTTCTGCTGTGATGGTTATGTAACTCAAACACCAGCACTGTCAGCAAACTCAACGGGTGATAGGAAATCAGAGCTTAATCTTAGGAGAGGGTTTGTAAGAATGGGCATGGGATGTGTGAAAGAACTAAATACCAATTTAAGTCTAGTCAGTGAATGACCTTTCATTTTTAACATTGCTTTTCATTCCTGCCTTTGAGTAATGCAGGTACCAAAACTACACAAGCTGAAGAGTAGGAATTCCCCTTCATCTGCTGCTGTGTGTGCTGTGCCACTAGGGGCCTGTATAAACTGCTCTCATACAGCAGATACCAGTGCATGGCATATGCTCACTTTCACCAGACATTTTTTACACAAGGGTCTAATGTCAAAAGCTGAGTTGCTAGTTATTTGTTCCTTACTAGTAAATGAGACTGCAGTTTCTTAGGAGATGCATACAAATTGTGTATTATTTAGTTTTTATTTTTGCCCTACTTCTTCCATTTCCCCCAGTCCTATATGGTGTCCAGCATAGTTCTTTCCTTCCTGCTTTCCTGACTGCTATGGGAACTGGGGATGAACATCGACTCAGGAGGTGCACATTTTGGGCAAAGTTAGATTTGAGTGTCTCCCTGCATTTTCATATTTTCTGTAAGCTGAGAAAATGGGTTTGTTGCCTGTCTGTTTTTTCTATGAGATTAGTAATCATACAGTTCCATGTAAGTGCAGGGTTAAAAGATAAACAGAACAGGATTACTTCAAGGCAGCAACAGACATAGATTGATGGTGTATTTAAACTAGCTTTGTAAGTGTTATGTAAGTTTGAGAGTGTGTCAGCTCCAAGGCTTTGGCTAGAGTGTATTCAGCATTTACGGGATGTGTACTATACATTTCTGAGTGTCAGTTTCAGAAATTTAAAATCCACCAGACGTAGCATTCTTGATAGACATTAAGCAATAAGGTCAAGTATACTTACACTGTTCCACTGTTGGTTTTTAGTTTTTCAAACTGACAAGGCAGACAATTTGTAAAAGAGCACAGCTAAAATATTTGCATATTGGATTTCCTTCGAAATGAACTTCCGTTACTAAGCTCTTGGAGAATTCTCATTTGAAAGGATTTTCAAGCTGAATCACAATAAGGTCATGGAAACAAAACGCAGTTTCCCTATGGTGTGTTAATTTTTTAATAAGCTGTCTTTAAAACATCATATGTATCATTCGGTGTTGGGCCAGCAAGAGGGTTTTTTTGTCTTATTACCACCAACAGTTGTGTAAATATTGACTGAGATTAATTTTCTGTGTGTGTGCCTTAGGTAAAGTTTTGATGAAATGTAATGACATCTCATTTAAAGGTGTTCTCAAATGATAAATGTCTGTTCAAAACTGCAAGTTTTTCTGACTGTCAGTAAACCAAGGCGGTGGCTCCGAAATGCAGAGGATAGGCACTTCATTTGCGCTTTGGATATCAAGAGGAGTAATATAGTACACGTCTACTAATCATTGTATTTCATTTTTGTGTAAGGCAGTGGTGATTTTTAAGCTTTTGTTCTCTCAAGAAGTTGAGAAAAAGATACAGATATTTGCTGGTTTAAGTTCAGTGTCAGTCATATAATGCCATCTATTGTAACAGGAGATTGCTTTTGTTTTAATTCTGTTTAAAAACAGTTGGCACAACACAGTCAACATAAAATATTTTTATGAAAACTCTCAATTTCACATACTCTGTGAGTTGTTTGTTTGCTTAATCCTTGTTTTCTTTGGAAAAGGCCTTAAATGAAGCCAATTAGTGAATGTACGCTGTCAACTTGGCAGCCTAAAGCGAGAATCTGTGCTTAAAAATACTTGCTTTTATACTATCATGGATTTACCAAGTAGTAGAAGAGCGGAAACTTACTTCTCACGCTGATCTGATATGGTGAAAGCTGCAATACAATTGGAGAAATAGGACGTAGAAAAAGGTTGCGTGAGAGTGCTTTGCCTGTAAATTCCTTTCCAACAAGCTTCACTTCACTACTTGTTTAAGCTGCTGTGCATTGATAGAACCATGTTTACTACTGTACAATTTTAACGTATATTTCAGGTGGCTTTTGGTTGATTATTGATAATATTTGTAAAAATATTGCATGTTTGTGTCTTCCTATAGCAAGTGGATAGCTAGAATGCAGGGAAAATAGATACAAAATAATAAAAAAGGTTTGTTTGCAAAAAATTAGGTTAATTTGAATAAATTACTGTGTAAATTCTGAAAGTATTGCTTTTTAAAAGCTTAATTATTATTTATGTTTTTTCAATTCGTTTATAAAAATGACAGGTCAAACTGAATACTGTCAGCTTATTTTTAAGTACACCATCAGGTATACATAGTCTGTACTTCCCTAAAATATTCCCTAGGATTTATCTCTTCCAATGTCTTCTGCTTACATGCTGTGACAGCCTTGCCCATAACGTTAGTAGCACAGAAACAGAAAGGAAAATAGAAAATAAAAAGAGAAGGTGATAGTAGAGTTTCAAAAGAGAGATTTTTTCAAAAATCAACTTCCCTGTTTATATTTGATATCTGATGGGGATTCTGTGTGTTCTTTCAAATACAAAGACTGTACAGAAAATGTACTTCTCAGCCAAGTGAGAATGATGGAATTTTAGACACTTTGATTTGTTATACCAGAGGATGTGCACTAATAGTATACTATCATGTCTTATGCTTCTTCATAGTTAAGGGCAGTGGAGTTATTTGGGTTTTTCAGTAATCTTTCAGTTATTGGAGTCAGTCTACTGATATACAAATTAATTTGTTGTTTGCAGACAATCAAAATGGATGTCCTGCCTAGTGCCAGCCAAACTGCTCACATATTGTTGTAGTCAGATAATGCATACTTTTTTCCTAAGCGGTATATCAAACATGATATATTGAGTAATACAAGCAAGTGAATTGCTCTTTCTTTTACATTTTTTAGCGTTCTGGAAATTATGTATCTGTAAGTCAGAGTTCAGTAAGTGGTGTGTAAAATCTGGCTTTTTAGATGGCAGAATGGAATGATTCTTACGAAGAATCTTATGAAGTCAGCACCACCCTGACTGAAACAAAGGTGGCTTAGGTCCTAAATATGCAACTAAATATACATTTTTGTTACAAATTTGCCCAGTCCTGTTTTGATTTCGGTGTCTCACCTTGCCTGATTCAGTGGTTTTACCCAAAAGTCTGGGTTTTTCTGTTACTTGCTTTGACTCAGCAAAAGAAAATTCATATACGTGTAAGTAGCAATGTCATAGTCTTTCTGATCTGCAATAATAATTTTTTGCTAAGTTTGAACTCAGTGATTCCTCTTGCTTTACTATGATGATTGAATTAAAAAAATTCTTAACTGCTTTTTGAACTCTCCTTCCCTCCCTTCCCCTCCCCTCTCCTCCCCTCCCCTCTTCGAATGTTGTCTGTCTGTGTACAGGTAAAATTCATTCATTTGGTGTGAAGAACAAGCAATGAGAGATTTCTGAAACACTGATCAGAAAGTAGGACAGGAAGTTTTATTTATTTATTTTTGTTTGTTTAGGATGATAGTGTATCTTAGAAAGCTGCTTAACTGCTGCCCAGTGCAGCTGTCCTTCCCTGAAAGATTAGGTTTCAAGAGCAATGATGGATGTTGAATGCCTGTAGCCAGTTGTGGCGTTTGCTCTGAGGTCAGTCCTGCTGATGGAGGATAGGAATTTACAGCCTTATATCTCTTTGCCAAAGTAACCAGTAGCATTTCTCAAGAAAAAATAAACCCACATCAACTAGGTATGTTCAATGCTGAGCTTGTATTGCTACCTCGTTCAGAAAGCTATTCATACGAGTGAGAAAGAATAAGTAGATTTGTGAATAATAAGGATAAATTTAGTCATGAGTGTGCCCTTTCGTTTCACAGGAACACATAGAAATAGCTAGAAAAGTAAATACAATGATGCGGCTCCATTTAGAACTTCTTACATATTATTTTAACCTATGTCAACAAATTTGGAATTGACGCTGTTCACTTTTTGTTTCAGTTGTTTCAGATATGCTTAAAATTTTTAACAGCTTTCTGAGCATGAATGTACTCTGTTCTTAATGTAAAAATAGGATCTTTTTTTTTTAATGAAAAAATACATGTTAATAGTTTTCAGCAAGCTTAACCAAGGCAGAATTGATATTCTTTAGTGATGAAACGGTAGATATTCACCAGGTAAAAAGAGTAAATGACATTTAATGTGACCTTGTTTAGCTCAGGTATGACAATATGTATTGCCCATACAGGTGGATAGCTTGGATGGCTCTAACTTGTGTTTTCAGAAGTATTTGTTAAGATCAGATTTTCAGATTTTGATTTTGAACTATCTACCCTCCCTAAGCTGTTGAAATGCAGTGATGGGATTAATTTTTAAATAGTGAATTTTGTTTGAGAAAGGTGCACAGAAAACCAGACTGCTTTATTGTTAAGCTTGCAAACATTTTTTGAGTTGTTTACATTAATTTGTACCTTAATGGTATAGGTGCATTTTTCTGTCAGGCCTTAGAAGAGCTGTCCTAATAGGTTCAAAGCCCTAGGTGATGGGTGAGAAAGATTTTATTTGACAGTAGCATTATTTGGATCAGATCCATAGTTCTTTTGTGTCTTTGCTTAAGTGATAGCACTTTTACCCTGGGTAATCCTAGCAGTGGTTAAATTCAAATTCAGAGAAGAAAGCTTAATAAAACATCTGATGAGTTGATTTATAGTATCTCATAAATTAGAGAGTAAGAAGCATTTTGGTAAAGAGAAATACTTATCCAGCAAGAATCACTTTAGAACAGTTTTGGATCAAGGAAATGGCATTTTGCCAAATGCCTATGTATTCTACTTACTGGCAGCATGCCATCAGCTTTATTTGGAAAACTGTCTTTGCTTAAGTAATAAATATTCACTGTTTACCAATTCATTTTGCTATAAATAAAAGATGGATTCTGTTATTAGATTTTTTTTTTCATTTTTAATCTATTTCACAAAGAATGGAGTTTTACTCATTACCATTAAGTGCACCAATGACCTGCTCTTGATTAACAGAATTTTCCAAACAGTGAAACTGTTTTTCTTACCTTTTTTTGATGATTTGGGTATTTTGGGATATTATTTTTGCTTGACTCGAAAAGCCTTTGAATTATTCTATAGCACGTGGCATGTGAATGAAAAAGTGTAGTATTAAAGAAGTATTTGCCTTAGTTGATACTAATGATACGCTAATGCATTCTTTTTAATTAAAGTGGATAATCAATGTAGATTTTTGTTGTCACTAAGTTAAATATGTAGAATTTACATCTGTTTCCCATTTAATGTTTTCGGAAATTGTCTTAAATGGTCACATGAATTATCAGCATACTGACCAGTTGAATATTTTAAATCTATCAAGGACAGTAGATAATGAAGAGAGCATTGTACTTTCTAATGCTAGCAGGTGGCAGTGAATGCCTGCAGGAGCAATTCTACCCCTGTAACAATCCTAGCATTCCTTGAGTTTAATTTTGCACGATTACAGTGACTCTGGAAAAAAACCCAGATTGTTAGGATTTTAGCAATAGTATTTCAGTTAGCTTAGTTACAGACAGTTTGGGGCTGAATGGAATAAATACTGTATATATGTAAAAAGGAATTGTGTATTCTTCATCGGTTCAGTTGTGGCTGATGGAACAGATACATGTCCGTCTGGGCAATGTAATCCCTAAAAGGACACTTCCTAGGACTGTAGCCCTTTCTGATTTATTCATAGGATTGCTTTATTAATCTAGTGCCCAAGAGTAATCTTATTCCAAAGGTATTAGAAAGCATGAAAATAACTACTGGACTTCTTAGAGATGTGGATTTCTGTGTCTTCAAGCAATTTGTATTTATAATCTCAATCAATTGTTGTTCTTTTTATTGGGGAGTACATAAATCGTGAAAGGTGCAGTGGCCCTAAAATTTTTTTCGTCTTTGGTGATCTTTGCCTGCAGTAGTCCAGGTTAGAGAGACAGAGAATAATAAAAAAAATCAAAATGGATTGTTTGTTGTGTATAGAAGAAAAGTGTGATAAGATCTTTCTACCATGACACTGAGTTGCTAGAAATGTTTGTATAGTGACCAGTGCTTAACAGATGTGTGTTGTTATTAGACAGACAAGTGGCTTTTTCAGCGTTTTTTGTTAGCATTCTTGTAAGGAGGTGAAGAACTTGCTATTTTGATGGGAAATGTTTGCTTTCCTGGGTTAACTTCAGATTGCAGATGCCAGTGAGAAAATTAGGCAGAGATTTTTTCCTGCAGCTTTTACATGCTGCTCAGATAATGGTGTTAAAATGTATTTCGTATTTAATGAGACAGAATTCTTGAGAACAATGAAGAATTTGGGGATGGGAAGAAACCTGAATTCACCCACTTGAAAGAGTAAAGAGTGAAATTTTAAAACCTCAGAATTTTCCCACTAACGCAAAACTGCCGTAGTATCAGTGCTGGTTTCACTACTGTGACTGAGGATGTCCCTTCCTCACCTCTTTCTTGAAGTTTTTCTCCATCCTGCTTTTGCACGTCTGGACATCTGTCCTCAGTTTTATAAACAGCAGTTCATAAATCAAGGAGAAGTGTGTATTTCTGAAGAAATGCTGATGTCTGCTTCATACTAGCTCTTCTGTACTGTATTTCACTCTCTCTGGAATGAGTTTTTATGTGTCCTTTACATGTAACTCTCCATAGTAGTTTTGCTTCTCATTTTTAGAACATATCTGGTGTTGTGAATTCTCATAAATTGTGAGAGGGTCCCTAAACAGTCCTTGTTTTCAGAATGTCACTTAAATTATGAATCTTGGATACTCTATTTGTTATGTAGCAGAAATCTCCTCTGAAACCTATTGTCGTTAGAATCTCAAAGACTTAACTGATGCTTTTTTACTTCTAAGTGTTATGGACATGCCCTTTTTGCAATGATCTCCAATTTTTTTGATTATGTATCAATATCTAGAAAGCAGTCTTTCAATACAGACATTGGTGTACTCATGACACCCCGTGTATACTTCTACACGTGCTGCCTTTGTTGAGGTATTTGAATAACTCTAGGTTACTTGTTTTTTTAAAAGTTCTGTCCTTTCTTTTATGTCTTGGATAGGAACTTTTTTTCTCTTTGAATTCTTTGTTTTCTCAGCCACTTCACATTTTTCACAGCAGGAGGTTTTCCACATGAAAAGAAGGAACATAGTAAGAGAAAGAGACCTGCTTGACAGCTTCTCTTGGCTCCTTGTGTCTAGAGAACTGCATGAGTATAACAACAAAGAAATGTATCTCTGGTGCTATTTTGGTGTTTTTGTCTCTAGGTGCAGTGGTAGCAGATTTAGATTTAACTATGGATGCTGGCTTTCTTCTCTCCAGGTATAGCCTTCTATTCAAGTCTTTGTGTTATTCAGCCAAATTCAGTTTTTTAAGTCCTATCTCTGTCACAGTGGTATTTTTATCAGTTTTTATTGAGACACAGTCCTGATCATTCATTCTCACCAAATAAATTGGTGAAAGTGTTGCAAGTTCGTACTTCTGAGTTCAGAAATTTCAGCAGTGTAAGTTCCAGAGTTATCAAGCTCACATCAATGCTGGATTCTCCAAGTAGAACCAGAGACAGGTAGTTTTTAGAAGAACACAAAACTGCAGTGTTAATGGTTTGAAGCATTAAATTTTGTCAGTAGACACCATTTGTTAGACATTGTCATGTTCACTGTATTTTCCTTGATGTGCTGTATTTCTTCATCATGTTTAATGTATTTGAGAATTTTAAGGCACGTTCTCACTGTGCTTTTCTCACTAATGCAGTTATAATTCTACCTACTGAATTTCTGAGGTGTTATTAGTGGGTAACAATTGCTGCTTTTCTTGACTTATATACTTACCCGTATACAATAATTAAGCAGGATTTCCTCCTGCTTTAGCATTTGTAAGTTTTTTTCCTGTTAGAGTTGGGTAGATGGCTGCTCCGGTTAGAGGTACAGTTCTGTTATGAGATATTTAGTATTGCCTGAAGTTGCTTGTGTTTCATAATTTAATAGCTTCTGAAGGGAGCTTGGTGTGTGTGGTTCCGCTATTGGGGATGAAGCTGTAGCAGCTGAGAGTTTATGTTTTGCTGAGAGTGCAGGTAACCACGCACCCTTGTCACAGATGTTTAATTGTGATTTTGGCTGCCCTTTGTAGTGGTTTGAAGCTAGTACTGAACTTTTGTGGCTTGTCTGAATCTATACAGTTTCTGAAGCTTCTTTCAAAATTAGAGTTTTGCCTATTTGGATGTGGCATTTGGTACTTTCAGTGTCCTGTTCTTATAAAGACCAGTTTTCAGAAATTCCCGTCACTGAGACCTTGTACATCAGGATGTGTTGCAGAGCTCATCAATGTTTTTTTGCCTGCTTTCTGTTTGCAAATAGCTCAGATATTTGGTGGATAAACCTTATGATTTATAAGTTCTTTGTTTCCTCATGAACCATTTCCTTTTACCTTCAAACTTGCTGAAAGGAAAAACATATTCAGCTTTCCCGTCTGTAATCTTCCTTTATATTTTCTTATAATAAAAATCTGATGATTTTTCTGCGGTTTTTTAATGGTAAAGACAGTCCATCTCAAATACTTCTTCCTTACTTCTTCCTTGAAGATACCAGAGGACTCCTTAAAAAAATGCAGAACCTTCCTCTGGAGGACTATGAAAAGTATCTTTTATGTTAAGCAAATCACTTTCAGATTTTGACTGTTGAAAAAATAGGGCAATTTTCTGTTGTTTCTTAACCCAAAGTATAGATGAAGCTATAAATAAAGCTAAAATCTTGTGGCTTTCTTATAACTGGACTATGGATTTCTTGGGTATTTTGCCAGTTGTAAGGCATGCCTATATTACAAGTTACAGCTATGTGAGAAGGCTTGGTGTGTGACTAGTAATCAAATAACTGAGAATTGAATGAGCATCAGTGGAGTGAGTTGATGTTTGATTGCTTACATGGCAATCAGGAATTACTTAATGCTCTCAGATGTGCAGACTCCTAGACCTCAGGTTGAATAATAATAAATCGGACGTAATTTTATATAGCTCTATGGTCCTTTATCGGGTGGTGCAATATATTTGAGACTGATGGTGTATATCATATATATTCTTTTACGTTGTTAGTTTTTGTTTGAACTATAGTTTTAATAGTTTTAATAGTTTTAGAGCTGCATTCTTAGGATGACCCAGAGGTATGAAGGAACTGTACACCTGTGCATCACAAATACACTGCCCAGATAGAGAGATTACAAAGTTCCACAGAACGATAAAAACTAGTCCAGTCAGCTGTACTTTGCAAAAATCTCCATACTGTTTGCAGCATTATACATAAGACAATCCTTGTATGCATCTTCTGTGGTTTACAGCCTAGAATTTAGTCCCTTGTTTGTGTCATTGCTTAATAGAATATGAATAATACAGAAAAAAAATGTGAACTTCTTCTCTCATATATTTTACAATTATCTGGAATTCTAAGGATAACTTTGAAGAAAAAAGCTGTTTATAGACATACAGCTAAAAATAAATATAGATGCTGAGAGTAATGTAACCAGATTCCTTGAAATGACTGTAAAGGTACAGCACATTGACGGCTCCTGCTAATAGTGAACAACAGGTGAGAGAAGATTTGTAAATATTTTTCATAAGGGTTAGAAAGAATATTTTCTGTTGTAGATTAGTGAAGGACTATTTTTAAATGAGCTTCCTTGTGGAAGGAAAATGCTTGTGTGTAAGCAGTCCTTGGCAATAAGAACTGTGAGCTGTATATGGCTCACTTTATTCATGCACATACTTCCATGGTATTAAATGGATTTAATCACACATCAGTTTAGCAGGAGCTGGTTCTTTGTCCTGTCATTCTATACACTAAAAGTGTATAGTAGAAATATGAGAACATATATGTGAAAAAATAAACAAGGACAGAAAGGATAAAGAAAAAAGCTTCATTTAAGATAGCGTTCAGCAAAGAAGTAAGGCTTGCCCATACCCGTAACCATATATCTGGGTAACTTCACTAGTATCTAACATCACTGAAATCCATGATAGTATATGAGGGCTTAAAAATAAACTTTTGTGGTTTAAAAACAAGTATACACACTAAATTGATTGATATTTAATTTGGACACTTAAGTCCGTGGAGAGGAAGGAAGTAAAAAAAAGCTAATTTCTGCTTTACACTATTTTTGCCTCTTCTTCATAATGATCAAATCAATATTATTAACACAGCTGACAAGAGATGAAGTGGTTTACTGCTTTCCTTGGTTTATGGAAAGAATAAAAGTAATATACTACTACTTCACACTGTTTTTGTTTTCAGTTTTCATATGGAGCAAGCAAAGCTTCTCCAAACTATTGAAATGTGAAATAGACACAGACTGTATTTCCGTTTGTGTGCATTATGGAACCCTGTCATTTGACTACAGGAAAAAAATACTAACAAGTAAGAGGTCTATAACAAGTCACAATCTGTTCTAGAAGTATGAATGCTTCAGTTCATGAACACTTTTTAATTTTACATGATACAGGAACACTACTATAGGCATCACTCATCTCTGTCAGGAATTTCTGTCTTTCACCAAACCACAGTGCAGGGCTGAAACACTGTACCAGTCAAGCCAAGAAATTTTTCCAATTAATTCATACACTCTAATATTTTAGTGAAGATCTGTTCAGTATTTATCTAAATATAAGTTGAGATCTGTGCAAAGATTCAGAGGTCTGATGCATGTGAACAGTTTTTTATTGCCTCTTTTTTAATCATGTTTTTTCTCTTGCATTTCATTTTCATACCTACTTGCTTTTAAGCTAAGTTTAGCAAAATACAGCACTAGGTTGCTAAAGGTGAAAGTCTTGAAAATTTATGAGGGAAATAAGAAAGTTTTAAAGGGAATATAGTTTTACTGCAGGTAATGATTTGTCTTGTGGAGTAACTGCAGAACAGAAATTCTAACATATTGTGTAGAGGATTAAGGGATTGGTAAAAAACAGTTCCTAATCTGATAACTGAAGAAGTTAGCAGAAGTAAGTTACATATTATGAGATAAATTAGTCTTTTTTTTCCACTGGGCTTGTGCTGTTTTACATAATTTTATACTTCTGCCTTGGGTTACTCACAGTTATGTTGAATTAGTGATGGAGAAAAAAATTAGGTAAAATATTTCAACTTTTGTTTGCACTTTGAAAAAATTTTGCTAATAATGAAAACAGCGAAAAAGTTGATCTTTTGGTGCAAGTCTGTGGAATGAAATGCAGATATTAGATGATATTTAGTTGTAAATTATGCTGTATAAGTAATATATTTACTGTGGATTTTTATCTGACATTGTTATGTGTAAGTGCCATAGTCTTTGTTTAAGAAAGGGCTTTATGTCCATTTGTCCAGCTTTCGTGTTTTTTCTCTTTGAGAGTCCATCCTTTCTTTTCAAAAATCTCTTATTCTTCTTAAAATGCTGCTCTTCTATGTTCTTTTTCTGTAAGTTAAGTGCCTTTTGTACATTTTTATTATGATAAATGAACTGAAGGCCAAAAGACTTTGGAAGTCATATCTAAGAGTAGTATGAAGGTGTGTTTTCTATGGATAGTTAGAAGAGTAATTTTAGATTTGTATTATTTTAACAGCTAGATTTATGACATGGATGATGTGTATAGCTTGCTTTGGTTTTGAAGTAGAATTTTATTAAATTACATGATTCACTCAGGGGTGTTAAGCCTTCCAATTTCCTCTTTGCCCCTTCACTTCACTGAAGTGTTTGATTGCTTACATAGTTTTACAGAATTCAGTGCAAAGGAATTTATCAGTAGAGGAATAAACGTTCTAATACAGAGCAATCAGATGACTTCATGATAAAAATTAATATTAATAGATCTCAGATGGGGTGATAAGAATCATACAAGTCAAATAAAAGTAGAGCAAGGAAAGTATTCCTTGAAATTGTAACAGTCTCAGATTTCTCCTCCTATGTGGAATAAAAACTATCTTCAAATTAATGTTCTTGCCTTCTTTTATAGGACAGAAAACAATATGTGTAGAATCTAATATTTGTTGGGGTTGGTTTTTTTTTTTTTCACATATTAGACTTTTTTTAAAGCAATAGTTTTTGCGACTAGTCTGTATCAATATTTTCTACCACTAGTATAGCTTCAGTTTTGATATCGTTCTGATATGTGCAGTTATTATTTGACAATATTTGACAATAAACTTCATCAAGGACAGCCTTCTAGTGAAATATACATATGTGGGATGCAAAAGTTTATGTTAATTTTACCTTTTATACATGTTTTAGCCTTTAGTTTTTCAGGCTGCTCTTACTAAAAATATTTTACTATTACTCTTGATCAACTTTCTCTTCATCTCATTCTTCATAGCCTGTTTTACCAGTAATTTTCACACTGTTGATTGTTATTTGTGTAAAAAATGTGATAACTTTAGCTGTCATTGGCCTTGTGTTTTACATCCTTTTTGTTGTTCTGCTTTTATGACTATGAAAATATGCTGTTCCCTGCAATCAGATTTTGGCAAGGTCTAGAAGGATTTTTTCTAAAAGCAGTTCTGTGCTCAAGTAGATTAAAGTCATTCTAAGAGCTTTGAGGATTACTGGATCAATGCACATCATTTTTCATTTCTGGATACTAAAATATATTTAGGAGTTGTCTTACAACCACCTACCAGCAAGACTTTGTTAAGTATGTGCATGCTTGTTGTTTAATTTTTATTCCTTGACTGCTGTTTGTATTCAGTGCACATTATAGCTCTCTGAAGACCAAAAATGCTTTTTATTACTGCCTTTTATCTGTCATGCTGTTTGAATGATTTTACTGGACACTTGTAAAATAGGAAATTGATACAAGTAAATTACAACTTGAATCTATTTCTGTTGTCAGAAAGCACTAAAACAAAAATAGAATATGACTTCTATAAAATGTAGTTATTTAGAAAGCAATATTTGGCAAATTAGTGTATGTAAGTTGTCCTTTATGCATAACTTTCTCTGTAGGATTGAAATGTTTACAACCACAGTTGACTCATAAAAATAATGTGGAACTGAGCTACAGAGATTAATTTTTTTTAAATTGATAAATATTTTTCCCTAGGAAGTGAAAAACATGATGATTACTACTTCTTTTTAGTCCTGAGGTCTCCTGAGTGCATCCACATGAATACTCAGACAAATGTGCATACACAGAAATTAGAGTTTCATGGTGGCTGAGAAGATTGCATACATTAGGTTTTGTTGATTAGATTTCTGAACACCAGAAACGTGTGATATTTTGAGGTTTTGTTGATTTTTCAAATTAATGGAATTTAGAAAATACTTACATTTCTGTAGGTACTTTTCAGATGCATCCTCATCTAGATTTGGAAGGTTCTGCTGTACATTACTGATTATTCTACTTTTATCACCATTAGGTGATGAACAGTGCATTTTGTTTTTATTATTACCCCTTACCTCCTTCCTTCCCTGCTTTCTTTACAGGTTTTAATATCAGCAATGTAGCTGGTCTTTTTTCCTGGTAGCATTAGGTCTGGTCGGCACAACACCCTTGGTAATGTATGTGTGATACTGTATAAAAGAGGCGAGATGGTGAGGGAAGCATTTTGCTGGTGCGGCTGTAACCATTTGAGACCGTACAGGCTCACTGATGAGCCACTCATTGTACTGTGCATGAGATAGATGTTAGGTTTCTGTTTGGGTACTTAGGTTTGAGTAATTTAAACAATGGAATTTCTGTACTTAGAGATACTAACCAAATGAATTTTTGGCACTCCCATCTGCACAGGGTAAGAAGCCTGGCAGTTGCTTTCCTGCAGGAAGAGGCAGGACCCTCAGCCTCAGCAGGACCCTCACCCTCAGCGTTTCTTAATGGTTGCCATACACATGCATTAGCTTGCGGCAAGTTTGCTGGAAAAAAACATACCTTTCTTTAGATTTAGTTTCCTTAGTGATCCAGTGTTACTGCATGGGTCTTAAATCTTTTTTGTTACAAATGTGGACTGAACATTTTTGATGTTTAAATTGCTTGTTTGAAGTTACAGGAATTAGAATGAGAATTCACAATGAAGCACTAATAGTTTTAAACAGAAATGTTCCCTGAATGATGTGACAGTTAAGATTCCTTGATGAAGATCTTCCCATGTCTGAATTACATTACTGGTGAAATAGAAATTTGGCAGTTTTGTGTTATCTTTTTTCTTTCTTTCTTTTTCTTTCACGTTCTGCCTTTTTATATATGGATTTTGAACTAATAGTAAAAAAAAAAGAAGCATTTGAGGGTTTCCATCAGAAATGATAAATCCTTATGTTCCTTCTTATTTGGTTGTAAATCAGTTTTCTCTCAAGTGACACTGCTTTGTATTTATAAAGAGGTAAAGTGTAAATTTCCTTGTATTTTGCACCGTAATCATGCAAAACTTTGAAATACTTCTAGAGCAAGCTGCTTCTGACCAGTTTATTCTTTCACTTCTTTTTTTATTTTTCTTTTC
>VZRE01011050.1:27963-86900 GCA_013396775.1 Cephalopterus ornatus | reverse complement strand
TATTTTTCTTTTCTAAAGCAAAATCTTATCTTGCAGAATACACAGTGAATAGATAAAATACTATGGTACCAATTCAAGCTCAGACCTTTTATGACCCTCCTAATTCCATTTGGTTGAGGAATTAACATGGAATGTGGAAAAATACCCTGAAATGATGATACTTTTAAGATTCTCTGGAAGGGGCACCTGACAAATGTAAAACTTTGTTTCTCATCTCTTCTCCTATTTGAATGGATACTAAACAGTATGAGGGTATGCTGCTCTACTGTTACACTCAGCCTTCAGTCGTTTGTATGAGTACTAAAAACTGGATCCATTTGGATGCGTGAAATCTGTATGAGTGGTTAATAGATATCACATGAGCCAGTTATTGCACAGGTGTAGATTGTGTTGCATAGAATCCAGAGTACTTTACCATGTAAGCCTTGTAAACTCTCCTGGAGACTTCCAGTAATGTACCAAATTGAACATAGACTGACTAATACAGAAACATTTTCACTTCGAGTTTTTGAAAGATCAAAGAGAAAATACCCAATAATAGTAAAGTTTGAAGTCATGTTTACCAAAATCAAATTCTTCTATCTGTGTTGAGCATTAAAGTATTTTTATTACAATTTATCCTTTTTTTTTTTTTTTTAATGGACAGTAGGGCTATTCTTGTGAGGAATATATTTGTACCTGCACTGTTTTGTTAACAACCTGATTATGTGGCATCATTTGAATATATTAGATCATAAATCAGATGATATTTTGGACTTCAGGTAGTTGAATGAATGTTGTTTTCACCTACCAAGAAGCATTAAATAGTAGTAGGAAATTGGATATTACCACGTAATCCATTTTCACTGTCTGACTTGTTCTTCTTCCGTCCCTGATCCTAGACAATAAATTCCATGTATTTTCAAATCTTGCATATTCATTAATCTTTGGACTTTTTCTGAGTTTTTTTGGCAGTAGAATAAGTGTAACCTCTCATACAAAGGGTGTAGTGACAGTCCCAAACCATGTTTAATTAGAGCTCAGCATGCAGTTTCAGATGGCATCTGTTTACATGAAGCAGGATTATTGCTGTTAGTACTTTTTTTTAATCTGTTCCTTTAATGAGTATTAAATTTATTAAAATAAGTGAATAAGATTGCCCTAAATAAACAAAAAGATAAATATGTATTGCAATTTTAGCATGCTGTCTTTCACATGCAGTTTGATAAAATACAAGGATATGTAGTGTTTTTTTCATCTAAAATCTATGTATTAATTAATGCAACACCACTGTGTAAAATATAAGATTTATTGCAGATTCTGTAGATGACCAGTGCTCTTACACATTGATGGGCTGAGGTAGTTTTGTTATCACTCGAGAGAGTAATCTGAGAGTTTGGAAGCTTTATTTTCCATATCTCTCTGCTGCCAGTGCCAAACAGGTCTCATGCTGTTATATTTAATTTATATAAATATATTAATATTTATATCAATATAATAACATTAAAATAATTTATGTAAATATATGTTATTATACAGTGTTATGGTATATACTACTTGAAGTCTGATGGAGACTTATCAATGTCTTCAACAGTTCAGTAAAAACACCACCAAATCTGCAGCGGCCTATGCTGCTTACAAATGACTTTGATCTAGAGACCTACATGTTAAAGCCTGCATATCTCATTAAAATTCCTAAAACGTCTTGTTCTCATACAAAATTGGCTATAAATTAGGGAGAAAATTACAGTTTAAATGTGATTTAAAGAAAGTTAAGTGGGTGACAAAGGAGAGCCATAGCAGCAGAAAGGCTGTATGTCAGCCATAAATCTCAGCCTTGGGAAAAAGAAACCTAAAATTGTAAAAAGGGTGAGAAAAGGTAAATGAAAGGATTACCTAAGAAGGCTGTTTTAGTGGGGAAGGGAGAGCTGGTCCATGCTGTTGTTTTACATAGACACCAGTGATCCAGCCAGGAGCAATCCAAGAAGTATCAAGAAGGATTACAGAACTATGGGAGTATTGGTAAGGTACTCTGGAGCTCAGGTAGTATTTCCATCAGAGCTGCCAGGCAAGGGGAGGGGGTTTGAAAGGACCTGTTGAATCTAACAGATCAATAAACGATTACAGAATTGGTGCCACAGCCAGGGACTGCTGAGACCACGGGACATGCTTTGAGAAGCCTGGCCTACTGAGGACTCATGAGAAGAAGAAAAGCATCTTTGGTCACAGGCGTGCCAAGCTGGTTAAAAGGGCTTCAAACTAAAGTTGCTGGCTAAGAGGAACCCTAGTCTGTCCCTCTTCTAACCAATTTGATGCCAGTGCCAGCAAGAGAAGCCCAGAGCCTTGAGATGGATCACAGGTCAGCAGCAGAGCACCTGAAGAGCAGCACAAAGGAATTCCAGACAGTCCAGCCAGTAAGTGAGCTTCACCAGGGAATTACGCCCTGTCCAGAAGCTCCATGCTCTTATTGGGTGTACATTTACTTTGAGACTTCAGGAGTTTTTCCCACACGAACACTCGCAAAATATTTGATTCTTTGATACCTTGAGTTCGTTCACGTCTGGAATAAAACTACACATTTTTCTTTAAGAGATTTCTTTTAATTTGGTGAGAAAATAGGTGTTTTGGCAGAAAGGGTTTTACAGAAATAACATGCAAACCAAGGAAAAGCATTTCACTATGTTAGCATTGCTAGTGAGTAGGAAACCTTTGTTACACCCAGCAAATACAAACTGCATACAGCTCAAGTGAAATACAGAACAATAGGTGTTTAAGTTGCCCACAGAGAAGAATGAATAAAGACAGAGGAGAGAGACATATTTACCACTCTGGAGGTCACACCTTGACAGATCAGGAGGGCAGAGCAGGATACAGCCCTTGGGCATGTCTATCTATAGACTTTGGCTATTGTGGCCACTCCCCCTAGGTGGGACTTTTGCCACTCACTGTCCCCTTAGCCAAAGTGAGGGGTGCCACAGAGAGGTAGAGGCTCCAAGGCAGGCCACCAGGCAGACCTTACTGACAGCCCAGCCACTTGGCTTTCCCTGGTGCGTGCTCTGCATGGGCACAGCTGTGTTGGCTACAGGCCTTACACATGTGCCTTGCTGCTATGGGCCAGCGGATGTTTTTGCAAGCCTAGCCCTTCCTCCCTCTTCCTCAGCCCCCTATACCCCCACCCAGTGGTTCTGACCCAATAATAACTGATATGGTGTCTAACACAGAGGCTCAACTTTAATGCGTTAATGCTAATGCACGTAGCATGGAGAATGAACAAGAGGAGTTAACAGACGTATGTGCTCCTGGAGGGCTGTGATCTTACTTGCATGGTAGAGATGTGGTGGCATGGCTCCTATCACTGGAGTGTTGGATTGGAAGGATACAGGCTCTCTAGGGAGGACAGGCCAGGGAAGTGATGAGGTGGTGTTGCCCCCTATGTCAGTGACCAGCTGGACTGCGTGGAGCACCACCTGGATGAGTAACTGACCAAGAGTTTATGGATCAAGATTAAAGGGAGGGCACGGACAGGTGGCATAGTGCTACAGGCCACCCAACTAGGAAGACTGAGTAGACTCCTCTGTAACAGGAGTGGCCTCACATTCACAAGCCATGGTCCTTATGGGGGACTTCCACTACCCTGATGTCTATTAGAGGGACAACACAGCAGGGCACAGGCAATCCAGGAGGTTTCTGGAATGTATTCATGGCAGCTTCCTTCTCCAAGTAACAGAGGAACCAGTGACGGGAGGTGCTATGCTGAATCTTGTTCTCATCAGCACGGAGGGGCTGGTGGGGAGTCTGAAGCTCAAGAGCAAACTGAGGTGCAGTGACTATGAAATGGTGGAGTTGAAGATCCTTAGGGCAGTTAGGACAGCACACAGAAAGCTTGCCACCCTGGACTTCGGAAGACTTTGGCCTCTTCAGGTATCTGTTTGGTAGAGTACTGGAGGATAAAGCCCTGGAGGGAGGAAGGGCCCAAGAAAGCTGGTAAATATTCAAGTATCATCTTCTCCAAGCTCAGGAGCAATGCATCCCAGTAAAGAGGAAGTCAGGCAAAAATGCCAGGAGGCCTGCATGGGTAAACAAGGAGCTTCTAGACAAACACAAACAGGAAGCATACAGAGAGGGTGGGAGCAAGGACAGGTGGCTTGGGGGCAATACAGAGAAGTTTTCTGAGCAGTCAGGGATCAGTATAGGAAAGCTAAAACCCTTATAGATTTGCACCTGTCCAGGGACATCAAGAGCAACAAGAAAAGCTTCTAAAGGTATGCTGGTGATAGAAGGAAGATTAGGGAAAATGTAGGCCCCTTCTGGAAGACAAACAAACAAACAAAAAAGAACAGGAGACCTGGTTACCCAGGGTATGGGGAAGGCTGAGGTACTCAACACGTTTTTTGGCAAGTGCTCTAGCTACACAACCCAAGTCACAAAAGGCAGAGGCAGAGACTGTGAGAATGAAGAACTGTTTGCTGTAGGAGAAGATCAGGTTTGAGACCATGGGGCCAGATGACATCCATCTGCATTGTGGAAATTAGCAGATGCAATGGCTAAGCCACTGTGCATCATATCTGAGAAGTCATGGTGGCCTGGTGAAGTTCCCACTGACTGTAAAAGCGGAACCCCCTCTCCCATCCATTTTTAAAAGGGAAAAAATGAAGACTTGGGGAACTACATGCTGCTCTGACCTCTGTGCCCAGCAAGATCATGCAGCATATGCTTCTGGAAACTATACTAAGGCACACGGAAAATAATGAGATAATTGGTGACAGCCAACATGACTTCACTACAGGCAAATTGCCTGTCGAATTTGAAGGCCTACTATGACAGGATTACAGCTTTGGTGGATAAGGGAAGAGCAACTGATGTCATCTACCTGGAATTGCGCATTTGACACATAGACATACTTGTCTCTAAATTAGACAGACGGGGATTTGACGGAGGTACCAATCAGTGGATAAGGAACGGGGTGTATGGGTGCACTCAAACAGTTACAGTTTGACATAATGGCTTAATGGCTTGGATGGATTCCAGTGACGAGTGAGTTTCCTCGGGGGTCAAAATTGGAACTGGTACCGTTTAACATGTTGGTGACATGAACAGTGGGATTGAGTGCATCCTAAGCAAATTTGCTGACAATATGCTGGTGGGCAGTGATAGCATTCAGAAGGACCTCGACAGGCTCAAGAGGTGGGCCCATGGAAACCTCAGGAAGTTCAATAGGGCCAAGTGCAGTGTTGTGCACCTTGGGGCAGTGCCAAGCACAAAGACAGGCTGGATGGAGAAGAGATTGAGAGCACACCTGAGGAGAAGGACTTGGGAGTGTTGGTTGACAACAAGCTCAGTGTGAGGAGGCAATGTGGACTTGCATCCCAGAAACAAAACCATATTCTGGGCTGCATCAAAAGAAGTGTTCCCACCAAGATGAGGGTGATGAGTCTCCCCCTCCACTCTTGTGCCCCATCTCTGGAAGTACTGATGGAATTTTGAGCAGTCTGGTCTAGTGGAAGGCGTCCCTGACCATGGCTGGGAGGTCGGGAGTAGATGATCTCTGAGGTCCCTTCATTCTGTGATTCAGTGATTCTATGAGTAGCTTGAAAGGCAAAAGAACTTTTAAAATTAACTCTGAAATAATGTCGAAGGGGTATTTTGAGTGTTTATATGCTCATATATGTTATGTGCTTGAGATAAAAATCTCCTATATACTATACTATGATTCTATTCTTACTTAACTTTTTTTTAATTTTTGGTTGCCTGATGCTGAAACAGAGTAACAGTTTTAATGCTGTTTTGTCTAAGATATGTGATTTGATTTGTTCAGGAAAAATGGCATCATTGGATGGTTGTCTGACTTCAGAACTGCTGTGGACCATGTTGCAACACCCTCCATATAGGCTTCTGCTGTTATAATTGTTGTACCATATTTAGTAGCTAGCAGTGGTGAGTACTTGCCATCCAACAGTGATGTAGGGTTTCTGTGTTCCATAAGTGAGATCCAAAAGTGTTGGAGAGGAGCTTCTCCTGTTTTACTGTCATCCAAGGCATGAAGAATGTTCTCACCTGTGCAAGACTTCAAGAAAAAAAAAAACAAACCACCCTCAAAAACCAGCAGGTAGTGTTTAGTACTATTTGTCAAGGGAATTTTGAAGCAAATAACTTTTTTTCTTGCCTTCATTTCTCTTTCCGAAGAATTGACATGTTTTATGTTGCTTCTGCTATTGCTGAGTGGACCTAAAGTACAGACCACATAGGCTTTTTTTGTTCTTAAGCTTTGTATGAGAGTTACGGCAGTTGAAAACTTTAAACAGTTTGGAGCTCTGCTCCACCAAAGAGAAACCTCATGAAGGAAATAAGAGCTTTCTCTCATGACAGTTTCAGTGGAGCTTGCTGCTTTGGTGCAGACAACTTGCATGTGTCTTTCATGGTGGAGAATTTCAGGTATTTTGCAGTTGGTGCCATTTGATAGTAAATGCCAGAATTTTTTTTCTCTAGTTATTATCCTGAATTGACTTGATTTTAAAAAAAAAAAAAGTAACATTGAAATATTACTGTAGGGGTTAATGTTGTGTATTTTAATTTTGTCTTACTTCTTTAACTGTGTTGACCTTTCTCAACCAAATTAATTTCAGAAATCAAATTTATATAACAAAGTTTTCCCACAAGTTTCTGGCATGGACCAGAATTTTTATAGATTATATTTATGGCCTATAAAGACCATAAATCTTTATATAACTCTCAACTAATGAAAAAATGTGTTCTTTGCCTCATGATGGTCGTTCTACTATACTATCCCTAGGTTTCTTTAGGAATGGTATAGAACTTTCCAGTTCTATAATTACATTGTGGCAAATATTTGCAATATTGCATATTTGAAATTAATTATAATAATTTTTCTACTGTATACAAAAGTTCAATGCTTTTTCTCTCTTGGACTCTAAAAATAACAGTGACAGCCAGACCTTTTAAAATTTGGTCTAGCCACAGGTTTTAATTACAAAGTTTTGTTGTGGGAATAAATAACATACTATATTAAAATGTAAATTCTCTGTGGGCTAGATTAGCCCTGTGTAGGTTAGCGGGTAGGGACTGGGCAATGTGAGCCTGTTCTGCTTCAAGAAGAACTTAGGGACACAGCCAGTAAAATGAATTGTTACAGAAGTGCTGTGAAGCACAGTCTAGTGGAATTTGAAATCAATCAGTGCACAATAGCATTTTTATATTGTTTCTTTTTCTCCAGGGTAGAGATACCTCTACCTGTACTGTCATCACTGAACCTCACAGACATAAGAAATGGGTGTTTCACAGAGCTGCTGCATTGTGGACATGGTCATGTTTTCTGCTAAAAAGTTGAGAATTCAGTCTAACTTTTTGAACTGTCTAGATTGGTGCTCTGGAAAACATACTGTCTTTTTTAGTTTTAAGGAAAAAACCTTCTAATTTCAACACTTTGTGGCTTTTCTGAAAATTCCTTTGCTAAAATGTGTAAGTGTTACAGTATTTAAGAAATTGTTGGACACATTCTGAATCCTAATGATTTTTTTCCTGCTTATTATACTGGAATGTAAAAGAGCTAAAAAGATTTGTTATTTTCATTCCAGTAGCACTGATTGAGAAGTTTTGCTAATCTATTTTCATATTAGTTTTGTTTGATGTCCTTTTGCTCTTGTCTTGCTGATTTTCAGTTCAACTGTAATTTAAAATGAGGCACATTCTTGGTTGTGGTGATCACTCTATGCAACAGAAAACTTTCCACTTCCTTTAGGAAGATTGATACCTTTGCAGTGCACCATGTCTCTATCACAGGGCGGATCCATAATTGAACAATCAATCATTTTGCTTTGCTCTTTTGTTGAAACGTGACTGCTATCTAAACCTACCAAAAGCCCAGAATGCATTTAATGTTCTATTATTATTGCTGTTATTATTAACATTGTAAGTGCTGATTAAACATGCCTAAGGATATTGTACTAGACATTATGGGAATGTATAAATTTGCAAAAAGCTTCTATTCTGTGCAATTTTAGACCTATTATTTTAAGTGGATCTCATTCAGATTCAGTTCACTGTGCCCTAATTGGACTAGTTTAACATGGTGTTCTCAATAAAATATATTGAATGGATTTTTCTAAAAATGAATATAGTGATAAAAAAAATGTATCATGAATACCTAAATATATTACACTGCCTGTTAATTGTTTGGGCTGTTGAAATTTGAATCATAATAGTTCCTTTGGTGTTACTTTTGAAGAGAACCTGTAGGTGAAGATGCTTAAAATCTTAAAAGCTACAGTAATAAATATTCTAACCTTTAGGTTGTAATACTTCATATTTCTAAAGCTTTTGTAGGAAAACAAGCTAAGTAAGTCTGATTTCTTTTGTGCTGTGTGCAGACACCCCACAGTGCTTTTGTTGCTGGTTCTTTTCAATGGATCTTAAGTTCTCCTTACTAGAAGTGACCTCAAACTACTTGCTGAGGTGGGAATGCAGCTATTCAGAAGTTCCTAGAAGTCCCAAGCACCTGTGAGAGTATACAGTGCTCTACACAGAATAAAAGTTTGTTTCAGTTGTAATAAAAATATCTAGTTGTAGTATGATATTTGTTGCAAAATGATATCTCTCTCTGCTTTTTCACGCTACTGCTGTAAATGGTGTGGCTGCTTTTTTACCAATATACCCAATATAATTACTATGCATGGGTAAAAATCCCAAATATGGTAACAGGTTATTAAATCACTGGGGTACCTTTGAGCTCTGTAGCAGTGCTTTCAGTATTTTGTTTATTAAATAAATAAAGGGATTATGAAGAATCACTGCTGATTTGTCTCATTTGCAGAGAAGATGCTTACTAAACCAAAAACTGAGCTGAAAAGTTGCATTGATTTTCGCAGTTGCTGAAACAGCAGCACTGTGGCCTGTGAGGCTTTTCTGACAATTCTTGTGTTTTATACCTCTTGATTTTTGCTGGAGGGCTAAATTTTACTTAAGAAATCACAATTCTGCAAAACATAGTTGCTGTACTTTTAATCCTTCTGCTTAGAATTACTGAAGTATGCAGACATTCTTAGATTTTGCCTCTTTGTCTAAAACTCTTTCCAATTCTCATATGATTTCATCTATGCAATTACCTATGAGTCTAGACTTGTATGATTTTGTTTGACTTGTTCCCCATTTTAAAAAAGGTTTAGCAGTAATCAGGCCTAGTGTTTGAGAAAACTGATTCTGTTTTTAACTTAATACAGCCACAGACATTTTAAAAATAATAAATATATTTTTGTGTTAGCCTGTATAACGTGACACTGCAATGCTTGAAGCATTGTTGTTGAAAGAAAAAAGATGTTAAACTAATATCCATATATGTATGAGAGAGGTTGTCTTCTGTGTATCAAGGATTGGCTGGCTGTGTTTGGATAAACCAGTGATTTATGGGACGTTATTGGTATCTTCTGATAGTTGCAGATATGAGAAACAAACCTATTGAAAAATTCTAGAATATTTTTTCTTTCAGCGCTTTGGTTTTCTCGTCTGTAAAATACAATTCAAATAGAGGTGCTTTTGAAGGAGATGGGACCTGCAGATATAAGGTGTTACTTGAGAACAGTACAATGTATAATGAATTCTTCTAACAGTAGTTGCAGGAGTTCTGAGCTTGCTCATGTTCGAGGTCTGCCAAGTCTCCTCAGTGTGGTCCACACTGTGTTTAGAGCTGCAGATAGGAAATGACCTTAGGTGGTATAGAATAACCTCCAGGTCCTGGCCATGCCCCTTCCGGGCTACTGAAAAAATTAACCCTGTCCTGGCCAGAACCACCACACAGTGCAGAAGTATGTTTTAATAGTATAGTAGATTTGTAATAAGTGTGAACATGGTAGTTGCTCAAGTGGAAGGGAATAGCTTAGCCTTTTCTCCATTCTATAAATAAATAAGTAGAAAAGGTTGGGAACTAGGCACTATTTTTTTGTCCACCTCGGTAAAACTAGGTTAAACTTTCCATGTACACTATAGATAAGACAGACTAACGTGTAGAAGACCCGTGTCTACTATGAACAACACGTGTTT
Organism: Cephalopterus ornatus; assembly: GCA_013396775.1. Taxonomy (NCBI): domain Eukaryota; kingdom Metazoa; phylum Chordata; class Aves; order Passeriformes; family Cotingidae; genus Cephalopterus; species Cephalopterus ornatus. The sequence goes on along the minus strand of VZRE01011050.1, from coordinate 76,871 downwards.
CTGTAAAGCTCCAATACATTCACTGATATCAGGTGATTATGCTAGTAAGCTGTATAGTAAGATGCTATGTGTCTTTCAAGCAAGATGGAAGATGGCATCCATATCCTACCTTTTTTTGATGTGAATTAGTATAAAGTGAGCAAAGTAGCCTGTCTTGATGGAGGGCTGTTTGGCTTCCAAGTCAAGTTTTAGAAACTTAAGAATTTAGGAGTGAAAATGAGGAAGAAAATACCCTATAACCATATGTTACTGAGATTAAAAACATAACAAAACAAAACATCTCTTTATCAAGAAGACAAATGCATTTTAACGCAGCATGTAGTAGGCAAAGTTGAAAGATTTAGGACCTGATGATAAACTGACATTTGCACTATCTTTCCTGAAAAAGAGCAGGATGGGTTTGAAAAATGTGTCTGAAAATGATTTTCTGGCAAAACCTAATACGAGCAAGGAACGTGTAAAAAGTGGAAGGGCTGATGTCATTGATAGGCTACTCCTAATAGTTTCTGAATGATCACGGCGATTGAGAAAGGTGTCTGAAGACTGCAGGAACACGAATGTCACTCCTGTGCTCAGAAAAGGCATGAAGGAGAACCAGGAAGGATGCCACTCAGATCTCAAGTTGATCCCTGAGAAGGTGATGGAGCAACTATTCCAGTGAAGCATTTCCAGTCATTGTACAACAAAAAGGTGCACAGAAGCAGTCAGCATGGTTTCACCAAAAGGAACTCACGATTGAGCAACGGATAATTTTCTCCATTGACAGGCTTGGTAGATTAGTGGAAACCAGTGGCTGTTGTCTGCCAGTGTACAGAAGGAAGGCCATTGACACTGCCTCCCAAAAGATTCTCGTGGAGAAGCTGAAGTATGGGCTGGATGAGCAGACAGTGAGGTGGATTGAAAACTGGCAATATGAGTGGTACCAGAGAGTAGTAAGTGGTGGCATAAAGTCTATCTGGAGGCCAGTGACTAATGGTGTACCCCAGGCTCAATACAGAGTCCAGTCCCATTTCATATCTTCAGTAATGATTAGGATGTTGGGGTGCAGTGTGCCCTCAGGAAGTTTGTTGATAGTACAAAAAACTTGTATGGAGTGGCTGGTAGGCCACAGGGTTGTGCTGCCATTCAGAGAGAATTCAGCAGGTGACAGAAAAGGGCCAAAAAGAGCCTCAGGTGGTTAAAAAAATGGAATTCTAGAGTCTGGTACTTGGGGAAGAATAACCCCATGCTGGAGGCTGACTGTCTGGAAAACAGCTTTGCTGAGGCCTGGCTCAGTGGACACCAAGTTGAACAAAAGCCAGCAATTTACTCTTTGCTCAAAAGATGGTCAACAGTATTCTGAGCTGCATTAGGAGGAATGTTGTGAGTGGGTCTAGAGGTGATCCTTGCCATCTCTCAGCACTGGTGAGGCCACACCTGGAGTATTCTATCCAGTTCTGGGCTCCCCAGTACAAAACGGACATACTGGAAAGAATCCAGCACAGGGCCACTAACATAGTGAAGGTGATTGCGTATCTCTCCTGTGAGAAAAGGCTGAGAGAGCTGGGACAGTTTGGGGGACCATACCAATGCATACAAATAATTGCAAGGAGAGTGTAACAGAGGACAAAACCAAGCTCTCTCTTCAGCGCTGCTCAGTGACAGGACTAGAAACTGAAACACATTTGTTAGCCAGTAGTTGGTGATAAATTTCTTTCTGTTTTTCGAATCACAGATGAATAAAGGACCAATTTTTTTCATTTTACATAATGAAGTAATGTATTTCATAGTTTCTTTGGAAATCCAGTTGCATTCAGTTGCATTAATTCTGGAGGACCAGCTTTACACTGTGTTCTTTTCCATTAAAAAAGCAACTGTTCAATCTCTATCAGCTGTTTAAAGACATTTCATTTTTACAAGAAGCTTTAGAAATCGCATTAAAGTATTTTGTTGTTTTATAGTAATTTGATTAGTTTCTTGTGTTCTTTTTCAATGCTACTTATCGTGTATTTTCTGGTGATTCATTAAAATATTCACACTTCTACACGGTTCATGACAGGCATGCATTTGGCATTTTCTGTCAGCTCTCCACAATCAGCCTGAATTATTAACTATTTTTCAACATACTTGAAATACATCTCCCTGTTCTTTGTTCTGTGGACCAACACCTAAGAAATTGGGAGAGATTATCTCTGGAATTTTTTTTCAAATACTTAAAAGTCTTCTTTCAGGTGTTTCAGTTACTTACAAGTCTGGTTTCTGGTTTGCAACTAATTGCATCTATGGGTTTGGATTAACTTGAGAACCAAAATATTTGTCCTCTAGCTGGGCTTTGAAGGTAATTTGTAGCCTCTGCATCTTGTCACACATGACATTCTGTAGTATACATGGCATTGCTTTCAATTGCTTTTGGTTCGTAAAATGTCTTGGGTCATGGAAATACGCAAGTAAAGCATTACATACTCAAATCCACTAGCTGTTAATAGAGAGCTTTCAGTCAGCAAAGATAGAAATGAGGTTACATTTATTATTTGTTTTGAAAAATAGGGTAACTGTTCCCGGAAGCTGATTTGTGATATGAACAAATGATAATAGCTTTGGCAATAGGAATAATAATGTATTATAATCAAGATAGTTTCTTTATTTCTCAGCTCTTCTTTTCCAATAGAAAACTCACAGAAGGCGTTTAATTGTTCCACATCACATATAATGTCACTTGCAGTTTTGATTAAATCTTTGTTTTCATTTGCATTTTGTAGACACACGTTGTATATACAAAGTTCTCATGTACAGGATCTTCTTTTTGTCCGTTGAAACAGCAGTGCTCTTGCTGAAGTGTCCGTCATCACAATTCACTCAGACAGTCTCATGGTCAGTAACAAAGTCCAGTTGTGTTTGTGAAATGCATCATTATAGATAATTTAGCTGCTGATTTTTTATATTTCTCTCATTGAAGAAAGGAAAAGATATGAGCAGTGTTTGCATTATGATGCAGTTGTATATTTTTATTGATGTGCTTTTGTGTGATAATAGAAAACAGAATCAGTAAGGGTCTTCATGTCAAGCAAAGTTGACTTACTGCAACACTGATCACACACAATCTGGTATCTGCCTTGTCATATTCAGCTAAGATGGATCTAGAGTCTATCATGTCCAAAATGTTAGGTTTATGTAATTTTCTGTTTTTGTATAAGAGAATGTTTACTTCTACCTCGAGCTCTTTCTTTGAGCTTTCCTGGAAAAACTCGTGACTTCAATAAAGATGGATACAGAAATTACATTCTAGGTGGCAGCTTTTTTAATTTCCAAAGAATGCACAGTTTTGTTTCGTTTTCTTCATTTTGTTTGGGTGTGTCATCCACCCACTCCCCCAAGTTTTATTGGACTTTATAATGGAAAGGAGTTGATGGTTGACTCTTGCTGCTCTTTCATTCCTCTAGCCCACCTGTGATTAGGGGGAGAGAACAGTAAGAGTGAAAGTGAGGAAACCTGTCTGTCGAGATAAATAGAATCTAACAGGTGAAAGGAACAGGAAGAAAGAAAAAAGTGATGGAGAAGCAATCACTCACCACCTTCTGAAAGTACTATACAGGTGCCCAACCAGTCTTTGAGCAATGACTACACCCTAAAAACCCTTGCCGTAATTTATATTACTGAGCATGATGTTACAGGTCATGGAGTATCCCTCAGTCATTTGGGATCAGCTGTTCTTGCTGTGTTTCCTCACTGCTTCTTGGCCATCCTGGCCTACTTGCTGCAGGGCAGAGAGGGGAAAAAGAGAAAGTGCACCTTTTGGCTGTGCAAGTGTGGCTTTGCAACAGCAAAACCACAGTGGTGTTCTCAGCACTGTTTTAGTCATGGCAGGTCCAAATCACAGCAGTATATGGTCTGTTGTGAAGCAGACTTACTCTATCTTTCTATCCTATTTGGACCCAATAAATAGTGAGTGAACCTAAACTTGAATTGCAATATTATTTTTGTAGAGCAGATTTCATATTTAGAACAATGGTCCAAGAGAAGCTGACAAAGTTTTTAATGTGATTCAGACTCATATACTTAATTGTAGTGGGACTTCTGTCCTGCTCTGGTGTATCTGAGTTTGTTTGATTTAAAAGCTGAATTTTCATCTTTCCTGCTGCTTGTCAGTGTCCTTCAAAAACAGAAGCAAGAAATGCTGTCTTAATTCTTCTCCAATCCAAAATCTGCATAACAGATTTTAACAGATGCATCATTATTTTTGTGATTGTGCCTGCATTCAACAGTTCAAGGGAATGAAGACATTCTTGTTGGAGAGAGAGAGACAAAATGGGCCAACTTGGCCATCCAAGCAATAGCTGTTATATCACTGACATATTTAGGAATTAAATGTAATGGTACAAAACATACCATGGTTTTTCTGCGTTGTTAATAATTAAAAAAAAAAAAAAAGGAAAAGGTAACTTCAGAAAAGGAAACATAGTTAAATGAAAGAAACATATATTCTGACATGACTTAGTAAAAGAAACATTGCCTCTGAGATTCAGGACACTTGGATTAGTTGATAACTTTGAGGATACCTAGAGGCAAAGGGTCTGAAAGCAGACAATTTGTATATGTGATAATATTTTATCAATGTACTGTTTTATGAATGTTATCTGCTGGTGCCTGGTGCATTTAGGCTTGTATGTATGCTTATGGAGGTCACAGTTCTGAAGTTGAGGAAACCTCTAAGAGGAGGAGAGTTTATCCCTACACTTCCCTTTTTTCAGTCCACCTTTGCCTGCCAGAGAATACAATTTTAGCACGGTACTTCGAGTTGGATTTTTGCCAGAAAAGGACAAACAAAAAGGAGAGATGGCAAATGTAGGGAGCGAAATTTACTGCTGATATTAACAACAAAAAAAATGACTGAGCAAACTTTTAGCCAAATGCTACTTTATGCATGTGAGTATCATCTGTAGTTAGATAAATTAGAAGAGATTATGAAATCCCTAGACTAAACAGGTGTTTGAAATGATATCTGCTGTAGTCAGACCTATTACAGAAGTCTTTATTTAACAGAAGACTTGAGGTTTTGGAAGAATTTTGTGTTTAAAAAAAAAAAAAAAAAGAAGATTCAGGCAGTCAGCTAGCAGGTTTTGTCTTTTCTAACAAAAATTATCTAATCCAATCCATGAAGAAGGAGGCCCAAAAAGGAAAGCTTCTCTAACTTTGTGTCAGAAGACATAAATACTCTGAAAAACTTTCACTGACAATGTCTGATGCCATGTTTTGTCTCAGTGCTGTAAATAGGAAAATACTTTGTTTTATGGAGTCTTTCAGAAGTATAACCGGTTATTCCAGAGTTGTTACTTCTTTACATCATCATTAGGGATAACTTTTGCAAAAATATAATAGGACTAAGTTTAGATTTTAGGCATTATCATCTGAGAAAATGGAAATAGAATATATGAGTGAAATATTTTTGCTGTATCGAAATAAATTTGGCTTAATTAATACAGGTAAGATTTGGACAAACATGTTTCCAAAGTATATAATTTTAAAAAGGAACAAAATGAAACCTAGGTTAGAGATACAGCATTTCATCTCCTTTTGTTGTGCATAAAAAGACCCAAACAAGTGATGTGTTATGTAACTGATTAATTCTGGTTCTGTGGGTCATAGAGGAATCAGGCCCAGTCCTCAGATTTCCTGGAGGAATTTACTACAATCGATTAAGGAACGTAGAACTAAACCTCTAGGGAGAGCATGTTCCTCAGGGGTTTTAGATTAATTAAGCTCATTAAAACAGGTTGGATGGTGTTTTCCAATAAAGTGTAGCTGCTTGCCTAGCTGCTGAAGCAGATGACCATTAAGAAGACAATTTAAAAGGCTGTTCTGCTGACAAATCAAATCCTGTGCAATCTGAAAAGAATTAAAGTTCCAAACCATAAATAATTGCTATCTACACAGACTTGAAAGCAAAAAGAGCTGATGCTCTTCCTGCCTGCCGTTCATGTATACTAAGTCACCAGATGAGATTTCAATTTCACAAAAATGTTCCTTGCACTAAAAGTTCTTTTTGCATAGTTATGCTTATTTAAAATATTTAAACATAATAAATTTTGAAAGTTATTCTCAGTGTTTTTTAAAGTATTGATGACATTTACAAATATCGTGTGATAATCTGAGAATACTCTTACCCTTCTAGACTAAACACAAACCGAATTATTCCTGCGTCTGAGAGGCCATTGGATGTTCTCCTGTTCTGTTCAGAAATTGTGACCTGCAGGTGTGCTTCTTTTCTGTCTCCAGTCGCATACACGTCTTTCATGTGGTCTTCAGAATATTTTTATATTTATCTTTGATTCTGAGTGATATTTAAATCCCTCTTCTGAAAATCAAATGTGAACTGTTTCAAAGATCTTCAAGATATTTATAAATTTTAATGACAAATTATTCTTATGAAACAGTAGATAGGTTTTGATGGAAAAAGCTTTTCTACACTTTCCTCTATTTGTGTCAGGGGAAGAAAATTGGTAGAAAGTCATGAAGGCAAAGCCAGGTATTTGTAGTATCACTGAGTGCAGTCCAGGGCTAGGTGAAATATTTTAATTCATTTTATGAAATTCTGTTTCATCTGAAGCACAAACTTATGAGCACATATTTTCGCATATTTCTTTCCAACAGAATGATTGACCAACTTTCAAATCGTAAAGGAAAAGCTTCTGAGTGCTGGCCAGTTGCCAGTTTGTTGGTGGGTCTCAGACCACCATAAGACAAGGAAAATCAGAATGAAAAAGGGAATAATTTCAAGAAAACCCGTGTTTATGTAAAGGCACATGGTATCATTCTTGGGGTTGTCCTGCGCAGAGCCAGGAGTTGCAGGTTCCTTCCAAGACCGGATATACTATGATTCTGTGAAAGACGCCTGCTTGTTTTCCGGAAGAAACCTAGTCCCTACAATGGGATCTACAGGAAAAAAAAGTTGTGGGGACATTGACTAGGGGATTGAGGAGTGCACTAAGTAATTTAACTACTGAAAGACTTCACATGAGGATCAGAATTATCTTTACTGTATGAGGTTAGATGATGTTTTGTTTTCTGAAGTATGTAACAGTAAAGGAAATCATAGTATGAGCTCTCATTTTCCCACCGTTTTGTAAACTTTTTGGCAAGGTATTCTACTTTTATTCATTTTACACCATTTGCAAATTTACATCTTATTATGTTATTTATAACACCACATAAATACATTTTAACTTGTAAAAATGTAGTTAAATTCAGAGCCTCATCTTTTAACTTCTAAACCACCCTGGCATGGGTAAGCAGCGTATTCTGAACTGTGTGGATCACTGAGACTCAAGCTGTCAGTTTCTGATGAAAACTAAGGCTTTAGTATAAACTGCAAAATCTGAGCTCTTTTCTGCCAACAGGAAAAAGAGACATGACCCCACAGTTGTCAGGTTTGAGTTGGGGAATTTCGGAGCTATAATAATGCAAAACATGTTTGGAATTCCAGATGTTCTGCACAGCACCCTTAGCAGTAGGTTTAGTAGGTTCATCCTCCTTAGAAGTTAAACAGCACGTCTGATAACCTGTTTCAAAGTCATGAACTTCAAACTGTAATTTAGAAATCTCATATGCAAACTACCTACAGATTACAAAGTTTGCTGAGTTTTGCTTGAATTGAGTCTTTGAGGAGAACAACAGATTACCAAACCTACTAAAATGAAAAATACTAATAAAAAATACAAAAAAAAAAGTTCTGGAAAAAAGTAATCCCAAGAGTTTTATAAAATTTAAATTACCAAGGACATTCCTTATGCTTATAAGTACAGAAATGAAGTAAAAAGAACAAATCAGCAATTTTGGAAGTGTTTCAGAAAACATCCCAGTGTGAAGATCCTTAGCCTGCTGTGACCAGGGTATACAACTCGTGTGTACTTGAATCCACTTTAGGTTCAGGCATTGTTTGAACCAGGCCAGAAGCATTATATCTCAAAAGAAATGAAATTAAGTTAATTTCCAAAACTCAATGAAATCTTTTGTTGTTAAAAACCAACGAAGAATTGAGGATGGGCCTAAAGTATCACTGTTTTGGTGTGCCACTCATGGAAGTAACTGCTAAAACTTTTTGGATTGGGTGAAGGGAATGGAAAGGAAAATCCTAGAGTGTATTTGGGTAGGGGAAAAGCAGTTAGTTCTTTAAGAGATCTGAACTCTGATAGTTTCGTAGTATGTTTTGAGTCAAACTAGGACTAGGCCAACTAGGTGGGATTAGCAGTTTAAAGGAAACAGAGATTCTTGTCTGTTTTTAACACACCCTCTTCTTTAATAACAGTAGTCTGTATAGCAGGAAAAATCTGCAACTTATATTGGTCCTGCATGAGCTTTAATGTTTGCCCAAGAATGGCACAGACACAAAACTCCTTCCTGATGTTAGATACCGAGATGCAGATTCTGCTGTCCATATTATCTTGTTTACCCTAGGTGAGGAGTTATAGGAAATTTGCCATATTATAATTTGGAAATCCATTTTCATTAAGCAGTCTTTTAATACATGTAGCAGTAGTATTTGCTGTGAGCTTTATGCAGAATCAATACTTTAAAGATAGCATGGGGTAGAAGCCAGCTCCCTCAGGAAATGTATTGTCTTAGTTGAAGTCTTGTGATGAAAGATGTAATCTGAAGGAATGAAGTTTACAAAGATGATGGGATATGATTCAACTTGCTTTAATGGTTGGGAGGAGGAAAAAGGAGAAAAAAATTACAGTTTGGAACCCCGTGACTTTGAAAATGTCATTCTATATAAATTACTCCCTCTCAGATTGCATGGAAATATAAAACAGAGAACTACAGCAGTGTTCAGTAAACCCTGGGAATAAGCTGATGTGCACCTAAAAAGCTTTGTATTTAAGGGGCAAGATGGGGCTCATTTGTTTGTAAATGATTTCCTTCTTTTACCTATCTTAATAGCTTAACGACTGTGTTGTTAATTTAGTTTAAGTTCTGCTTTTTTATGAGTTTTCTAACAGAAGTTGACATAAAAGCCTTTGTGGACAGGCTTGATTGGTTCTGTTTCTATAGCAACGTGGGTGAATAGGAGAATGATTTCCATCAGGAACCTTTCCTAAAAGCTGTTTTGTACCCTATAACGATATCTCTAGATTGCTATCTCTTGTCAGAGGTGAACGGAGATCACATCAAGGGTCAGCTTTGTTCCATGTGTTTGTAGATTATCCTCTGCAATCAAAAGACGACATTGCTCTTCTTTTTCTTTGTGGTGCTGAACCAATTCCATTTTCCACTATACACTGATGATAGGAAACTCAGCAAGATCCTTATTTTTTGAAACATAACAAATAAACTAGGAATAGACCAACGATTGTACTGTATTAAAAGTGTCTCTGGCAGTTACTTTGAGTTCCTGATTTTTCTCTTCAGTTGTATATCCATCTGTAAATAATTTACTATGTGCATCTTAATGTCTGGGAAAGACTGAAATATTAAATAGTGAATTGAACAGCTCAGTTCATTTCCGTGCTTTGATTAAGACAAAGAGAGATTTAGTTTAGTATTCTTGAGGCTTAGTATACAAGTATGTTTTGGTAAAGTGTGAATGTCAGCTACATTAAGAGTGCAATTTTGAACAGATGACATACATCAAGTTATCTAAGTATCGTGTTGGAGAAGTTGATAGTCAAAGACAGTCAAACAGTTCTTTATGTTGTATTACATAAAATCACAGTAGTAAAGCTTGCTAATTGTACTTAATAATGATGAATATGTATCTAATTTCGTGTATTTCCTGTCCATAAAGGTATTCAAAGACATGCTTTTTTTACTCTGATCTACATGAAGGATAATGCCTGTTAATAAATAGTGAGTGTTTGTGAATCAAAGTACCTTTCTATCTTTCTCAAACCCTAGTTTAAATAAATGTTTTCTAACAGAGAATTTTATTCTCATAATAAAAGTGGTTTGAAAGTTTCCTTCCTCTGTATAGTGATAGGAGTGTCTAGTCATTTTTAGTCAGGTTTCTTAAATGAAGGTAACAAAATTGCTCTTTGCATTTATGTCTTTCTATACTCCATCTTGGTAATTTTTTATTTTGTTGGCCATATTTGTTCTTAGTGGTACCAGTCTTATTTACATTCTCTGTCACTAGAGGAGAGAGACCAGTGTCTGTGCCCTGAAGAGGAAAGGCAGGGTGCTGTTACACATCAGACAATCTCCAAGGAAGGAAACTTCCTGCTAATAAAAGGCATGGGGATTTTGACTTAAAAATTTCTCTTCCTTTCAGAACAACTGGCTTATTTGCTTGGGGAGAATATATAGCTGTTTATTTTAGCTGTATCTGTTTTTAATGTTGAAGTAACTTTGATTTGAAAACTGATAACTAAGAGATTTTTAATTGTTTAATTGAGAAATTGAGAAAGTAAACACTTTCAAAAAAGGTTAAGGGATTATTTTTGGAAAGGATATTGTTAAAAAATCATAGTGGTAAACAGTGAGAAGTCTTGATAGTTTAAGGAACCAGACCTAAAATATATTTTATTCTAGCTGTGCTTTGGGCATTTCATGGGGAGATTAATTTGTTCCAGAATAGACCGAGGGCAAGCTGTAAAGTGCATTAAAAAGGCTGATAAGTGACGACTGTGGTTCTTGTGGTGGTATCACTGTTTCAGTACACCTAATTGGAAGAAAATCTAGGAACACAAAATACTAAATTTAATGGAACTAATTGTTAGTAAGATACTCAAGGAGATCTAGAACCTGTCAAAAAGAACTACAGGCAACAGGTAGTGGTCAGTATATACAAAAGAAAGATCTGATTAAACAGGGAGTCAGAACAAACTAAATGTTTCTGTATTATCTTAAATATAAATAGTACTTCCTCCCTGCTATCTTCTTTCCCTTCCTCCTGACTTCACACAACATTTTCCATTTGATACCAAATAATTTTAGGCTTTTGTGTACCTGTACCTAGGTTTGTTTTTTCCCTTTGTATTTTCTCTGGATTTTTTTCCTTTTTCATGTTATCCTTACACCTGTTACCTTAAGCAGCGTGAATGTATTTTATTGTAGTTACAAATGCGTGATTTTTAATAGTGTGATACCCTACCAGATAGAGGAAAGATATGAATAGGTGTCTATGCAATGCCTGTTTATTTAAAAAAACAGTTGCCATAAAGGCAAACATTTGTTGTAGACATCCTGAAACCATGGAAAATATGTGTTACTAGATATCTCCATCTTACCATACGGCATGTGATTTTTTTTTTCCATTACAGTGTGTTACCGTCTTCTTTTCTCCTGGTACATCTATAGTATGAATTAAAAATGTACATTTGCAGGGGAAAATTTGATGGTGCCATGCTTAAGTGGAATATGGATATACCTATGCAGAAAGAAAAGAATCTACACACTTGTTATACAAATAACATTACAGCAGTAAACGTCTACTACTTGGTAGGAAGACATATGTTTATTATATTCAATTGAGCAATGTTTGGAATGCAGAGCACGATGAAATTCATTGACATTCTCACCATAAAGCTGTCATTGCAGCATTGATAGCAGGTGATAGTTCTACAAGCACATGTCAAATCTGTGCTTATCTGTTTTGACATCTGTTGATGGAAGCTCTCTTTTTCTATTTGAGCTGGACAGTAACCTTGATATTCCTCATGAACAGTAAAGGCCCACAACTGTTGTTTTTAGAAGGGTGTCTTATCTTGTGATTTATACCTGTCATAACAAATTAGCAGATTACAACTGATAATAAAACAAACATTGGCACATTTGAAATAGATCCTCTTAAAACATTAATTCTTTAGTTGTTCTGCTCACAGACTATATCTATCTGGTTGAATTTCATGAATACAAAAGGAATTTATTAGAATTTTTGATAATTATGTTTTTCCTTTCTCAGCCACCTGCATTCCTAGTTCCGCCCTCTTCCTGCCCATCATAATCCTTCAGTAACATCACTTTTCCATTAAATAGAAGTGAGGTTATGGAATAGTGATGGGAAAAGAATGTTTAGAAACATAACAAGCTTGATTTCTTTCCTTTAGAACAGGCAGACAGACTCCTTTAGGAGCAAAGTCTGGCACCAGCCTGAGGGATAAACCAAAAATACTTTCTTTTGCTCCAGTATCCATTGTTGACAATATTACAATATTTTTCAGTAGCAAAAAGTACAATTAGAAGTAAATTAATATACCATTTTCAGTTGAATCAGCTACAAATTTCTAAAACCCAAACTATGCCCCTGCAGCAAGTTACTTTGTTAGAATTTTTTTGCCAGTATTACTTTATAAATCTACTGTAATATTATGATGAAAATCAGTATAATTGAATGCATTTTTGTACTAATTCTATGATGATTGGAGCTAAGTGACTCTTGCTTTATTTTTTTCCTTTTTTTCCTTGGCATCAGTTGGCAAGCTATTCCTTTGAAATAAATTAGTGTGTAGAAAAATAGGACTGGAACATTAGTTAAAAAGATTCTCCCATTACCTTTTAGCAATGAGATGGACCATATAAAGTAGTTGGTGAATTGAATACAACTGATAAAATTAAGGTCTGTGGTAAATAAAAAACTATTTCTGTAGCATCACTAAGACCAAACAGCGATTTTACAGGCACCATAATCCGAAAAAATCATCTGTTCAGGGCAACCTCAAGTTCACTTACAATCTCCAAATATAATTACTCATTTAGAACGTAGTAGTACTTTCTAAATGGTAGTGTAATTCTTTCCTAATTTGTTGTTGCTTTGTTTGTTTGATTATAGTGATTATGATGTTCATTAGTAGCAACTAGTTAGGTGCTGCTGTTCGTATCATCAAACAAACTGCAATGTAAATGCGCTAAAAATTTTAATCTTGAAAAATCTCTTTAGTGTCAGCAAATATTCTTTTAACAAGAGTGCTTTCTCATTTTAGCTGCAGCTTGATTTTGTGACAGAATTATGGCTGTATTTCCATTTAATTGAGAGTCTCTATTAAAGTACAAATACTCAGAAGCTGCAGAGAAATGTAATGTAAAATAAATATACTGGCTTGTTTAGCACTTTTTAGTTGAGTTATGCCATGTTCTTCAGTAGCATTCAAAATGCCTGTTTCCAAGACTCCTGTTATCAAAGGGCTTATTACTCTGAAAAAGAAATGTGACATTAATGACTGCAGAATAATAGTTTTGCTATCTGTTCAATAATTTATAATCTTTAAAATTGTGTATGTTGTCCTAAAAAATTAAAATTTTAGCAACTCTTTCTCCCCAAATTTTGTGCTCTTTCACCGTGAAATTCAAGATTTTTAGATGTGCAAGTCAAAATAATGAATTTAAAGTACTCAGTGTTAGGATGGTGACTGCTAGTAATTTCCTAATGCCAGCTAGCTATGCTATATAACTTTGTTTTGATTCTTTTTCTTGATTTAACCCCATTCCTTTGGTATTATTTTTAATTTTAATCATTACATGGGCTGTATTTCATACTAAAAATTATTGTTAGTGGTACTTTCCAACTAACTTGTGACAGCAATAAATGATCCTAACAAAAGACAAATAGATCAGAATGTATCTACAAATAGTTAAACTTGATCTAGGTTATAGGAGCAGGAAAAAAAGAAAAAGTTTCTTTTATGACTCGTCAGAAACTGTAAAAAGCCGAGGATTTCTTGTGCTTCTGTAATCCAGTTATACATAACTCTTACTCCTCTTATATTCTCTACTGTTTTGGCCCCTTGCAAGGCTTTCCTTATGCTGAGAACCTGTTTTTGAAACCAATTCCCACTTAAGTAGAAGAAACAGCTTCTTGTCAGTATTCACATTCCTTGTTGTCAATTGAAAACTTCCTGTTAATTCAAGTGGGTTTGATTGGTCCAGATGAAAGAGCTGCTTTCAACAGTGTCTGAAACAGTAGGTGTGCTGGAGTAGAAAGCTGGAAAATCATGAGTAATTGTTTACAACAACTGTGAAGAGAAGTGTGAATACAGAGAAATATGTCTTTAAAAACTTAGAATTCAATTTGATCAAACAGCAAAATTTGTTCTTTGTGATAGTCTTATTGCAAAGTATAAGAGCTAACTGACTTTTTAATGTGTTATATTTAGATTTTTAGGTATGTCACAAAATGTAAATTAAATTGTAAATGAAACCCCAAAACCTGCAAATAAAAGGAAAAAAAAATCCTTAAAGGATAACTAAATGATGCAACATTGATTCTGTGGAGACCTTGCTGAGAAAATGAGAGGTAGAGATTCTGTTCTAACTCTTGCCCTTGTCTCAGGCTATAAGGTTTTGCAGGATCAGCCACCAGACTTAATTGTTCCAATACCAACCTTAACTTTCATATTAACAGGAATCAACTTGTCATTTACATTGCCACAGCTACCCTTTCTTGTCTCCACCTCTACCCTTCTTGTCTGCATTTCCACATCCTCTGTGGTTTTTACATTCCAGTAAGAAAATCTATTATTGAGACTTTTTCAATATACAGCTTTAGTGGTAAATAGCTATTATTATCTTGGAGACACCTACCCAGATTATTGCAAAATACAAGCAATTTTTTTGTCTCCCAGGTAGTTCTTGTCCTGGGTGTGTTAGACTTTACTTCACCCAACAGTGAACATACTATTAGCATGAAGAGAAAGTCATATCTGAGCCAGAATAAATGATAAACTGTTTTTCCTTTCCTGCATAATTTTTATTCCTAAACTAGGAAGTTTTGTTGGATTCAGCAACAAACTTTCTCCATGCCTGTAATCTGACTCCAGGCTAAGCTCCTAAATCCAGTAACAGTTCTGAAGATGAATATTTGATCTCTGCTGACTTTTTCATTGTGTTTTAATCACTGACAAATAGACCTTTTCAGGCCTTGATGTTTCAGAACTTGATCCAGACCCAGTTGGTTTACTCAGTTCCTGTTGTGTAAAATAAGAATAATAGGATTGCCTATGACGTAGGCGTGTGACGTACAATACATGCAATATGTTCTGTGAATTGCTGCCACATGGCAGTACTATATTGATCAGGAACTTAGTAATTCAGGTACTCAGGAAAGAGTTTGAGTGATGTGTAGTAAATAAAACATGAATTCTTGACAGTAAAGAGCAGAACACAAATCTGAGCTGATTCCTTTTAAAACGTCGTCATAAGTTTGTAATTAATAGGTTGAGAAGGTACCACTGCTGATCCCTTCAGTTTTGCAAAAACAAGGACAAATACTTGGCAATTATTAAAACTGAAAGATGAACAAAGTATGTATTTGTAAGGAAGACAGGAGTAAGGACAGAAGACTGCTTGTGCAATCCTCCACACAACACATTGAACTTACAGCTGAAATCACATGATAATGTCATCTAAGCACAGTCAAAATATTGTTGCTTTCTTTGTATTTCTCTAGTCCCTTTCCATTCTTGTGTCAGGTATCATAAATATGGACAACTTGTTTCAGTGCCTCACCACCTTCTGAGTAAAGAATTTCTTCCTAACATCTAATCTAAACCTGCCTTCTTTCTGTTTAAAATCATTTCAGTATTGCAACTCCCAGAGACTTGTGGCTATTCAACTTCACCAAGTGATCCCCAATCTCCTCTTCACTTATATTGGGAGGGATTTCACTGTCCCCGCACCTGGCCAGAGGATCAGGGACTTGAGAGAAGTGGGAAGCCCAACTGCCAGTGAAAACAGAGGCAAAGAACTCATTGAGTACCTCAGCCTTCTCCACATCAGTCACCACCAGCTCAACCTACTTGCTTACTGGGTGGGGTACACTCTCCTTGGACTTTCTTTTCTGACCCATAAACTTACAGAATCCATCCTTCTTGTTATTCATGTCCCTTGACAAGTTTTGTTCCAGATTCTTCTTGGCTTTCCTGACCTAATCCCTGCACATTTGAACCATGTCCCTATACTCTCGCCGTTACCTGTCCCTGCTTCCACTGGCTGAGTATTTCTTCTTACTCCTCGGTTTGAGGAGCAAATCCTTACATAGCCATGCTGATTTCCAGCCTGCCTTGCTCAATTTCCTGCACACTGGACTCTTAAGAAAAGTGGCCTTAAAGAGATGACTTAGTTGTGTTTGACGTAGAGTAACGTGGAGTCCTTTGGTTTACATGGCATGGGAGCACATTGCCTCTACCTTTTGGTGAATCACATTTTTTGATTTTTTACTTTTGACTGTCAAGTTAAGAAAGTGGGGAAAAAAATTCAGAAGTAGTTTCTCTGCTTCATCTGAGTTGTGTGTTAGAAGGGGAGTCCAATCACATTTTTCCAAGAGCAGCCTTAAGTAAATTTTCTGTGACGGTTTCATTCTCTTCATGGAAGCCTCTCATACGGAATGAGAAAAGGAGAGATTAGAGTCCACCGCATAGGACAGGAAAGCAGTTAGGGATTAGGACACTTAGTAGTTGGTTACTTTGTGTGTAAAGGTGTGCTGCTTGAACTTATATAGGCTCAATGATCCATCCTTAACTTTGACTGGTAGCAGTAGCAATTCATCTGTTGTAGGAAAAATGCCTAATGCTGATCTTTGTGGTCATGACTACTGTCACATCAAAGTCAACATGTTTTAGTCAACAGAATATTTCTATCTCTCTCCACTTCTAAAGAATATTTAATTTTGTCAGTTTTGTCCAGTTTTCTAATATCTTAGATGGTGGTTGGTAAAACACAGAAGCAATTTAATGCAGTTGATCCCTGGGACTACTTATGTGCTCAAGCTGGATCAGGTGCATGAGAATCTATTGAATGTCATCTTTTTTGTCTCTTACACTACAGTCTCACCACTGTTTTGGCATGGCATTTGTTGACTCTTCAGTCAATTTTCCCCCCTTCCATGCAAAAGAAGTCTTTTGACGTTTTCTTTAATCTCCATTTCCCTACTTCTAAACATAAGAGGCCATAGCTGTATGGATGAGTCAGGTGAATCTCTTCCTGTGCTTTCCATTGGGCTCTTGAACTTTTATGAATATACAAGATGGAGGTTTTTTTGTTATGGTCGTTCACTTCCTCAGGTCTTTGGGAGAAAAGGTTTAGAGCTAGTGATGCATACTATTGAAACAGTGCCGAGTTGAAACTGACTTGTAGTTTTAAAGACGTAAAATGTATTTTGTTTGAAAAAGGGTAAAATTACCTGATGTGAAAAACCAGCGCTATTTCAAAGGAGGAGGTAACTGTAACAATGGCAATTTGCATTACAGTCAGCTTTATATCTGGGGGATGGGGGGAAGAAAAATAAAAGCTATGCTGGTCTTCATCCTCATTGTCTTGTGAATATTTCCCATGCTAGCTCTCTCTGTTTTTCTAGAATATTTTTCAAATACTCAAATTTGAGGTGTTTCCTGTATGTTGTTTAGAATGCCTCTTTCCTTGATGATATCTTTTATTTCCAGAATGTTCTCCTGATAATCAATTTCCTCTCCTTTTTTTCTTGCATCTCAATTTCCATATGCCCTTCAAATATTTGCAGGCTGTTACATCTTCTTTCAATTGTCACTTAGCCAGCTTATAAGCAGCATGCCAATATTTAGCTCTCTGATCTTCTTCCATAAATTTGTCCTTACAGACCTGCTCATGGTGCTTCTGCCTTTATTTTACTGACTGCTAATTCACCTGCTTATTTTTGTTACTGAGACTAAAGGTCTACTTCTTGTGAAGTGTATGCATCTTTTCATATATTGTTTTATGCTACTTTTTTCTTTGCCCATACAAAGCAAAATTGTATGGTTTAAATTTACTGCCATAATCTCTGTTAAACTGTACGTGCACTCTAAATGGATGTGATCTCTCTCCATGCATCTAGCAACAACATTATTAGGGCATTCTGGCTTGGCTTGATTTCATCTAATTTTTTCCTTTATGCATTTGGTTTTAATTGTGTGAATAAATCTGTATGTTGCTTTTATTATGTTGGTTTGGGGTTTACAATAAAACCAATTTCTTGTATTAATTTTTCCTGCTATTCTAGTGAACTGATGTGAATTTTCACACAGATATTTAACCTTATCTTTTGAAATCTCTGAATATAAGACATGCATAAAGACTGGGTACCCATCTCTGTATTTCAATTTTTGACTCTTTTCTAGACAGTATGCTTCATTAGTAGCAATTTATAGTAAAGTATATGAACATAAAGGGATTTTACAGGTAAGGAGACCTGAATGACTCAGTATCCGGTTTATTTTTAATACATCTAACTAGCAATTACACACCAGATACTTTCTATTAATTTAATTTTATTAAAGGAATCATGACTATAAGTTAAACAAAGAGTATCTGGGGAAAAATAAATTATAATAGTCATTGGAATCACTTGCCATTAAACAAAATGTCTTGGTATTTTTGCATAATTCAAATATTTTTGCATTAAGTATAACGTGATTCAAAACCTGATGGAATCTGGTTAATGTGATTTGTTAGATACCAGGTATTTGGAGGAATGGCATTTGAAAAAAAACCCAACGGTATGCTGCTAATTTCCTAATCTCATTTTGGGAAACTGTCCTCAGTTTCAGGTCATCTATTCCATTTCAGTAAAATATCAGCAGTTTCATAACTTTCTGGTTAAAATTTTGTAAAGAATAGCCAGTTTGTTATGTTCCTTTGAAATGGCATTTGATTAGTGCATTTTATTGACACTGAAAACAGGCTGTGTGCCCTCTTTTCCAATTTTGTCTTGCAAGCAATTGAATGCCCTTTACACTTTTTGGATGCTAAAGTATAAAAATTAGTATCCTACAAAGACATTTAAAGCAGTAGTACTTGCAAAACAAAAAACCTTAGTAGTTTATTTGCTGCTAGAGAAACATCTTTCAGTAGGGAAATAAACACAATGCAAATAAATCTCAGTTAATCTCAGTTATTAAAAAATGGAGATTAGTTGGAACAAAAAAATAAAGGTTCTGCCAACCTTTTGCTTTTAAACACCTGTGAGAAAGCTCTCGAGGGTATACTGTATACATATGGGTTCTGTCACAAGCATGACTTTAAATTTTTCATGAGTTCTGCTTCAAATGCTTCTACACTGTGCACAACTTCAGTGTCTATAATAAGCATATCTCAGAAGTAATTTTTATAAACTTGTTACTGCTCATCAATTGGCATGTATTTAAGAAGGCAAAATTATTCCCAAAATATGGAAAATTTTTAAACAAAGGTATCCTCGTGAATAATTTGTAAATCGTACTTGTTATTATTTCTAATGAACTTTACAGAGCTTTGAACTGTATTGTTTCTCATCATGACCGTAAAATGATTCCTCTTTTTGTTTAGAGCCAGTGATACATACTATATGATAGCATGGAAAGGTGTCTCTGAACCATGCATACTAGGCATAACGATCTTACAAACTTTGTAAGACAACTTTTCAGACTATAAGGCAATCTGATGCTTGTGAGTGTTCTGCTACTGAAGCTGTGACTAGCAGGACTTGTGAGGCCAGACTTGGAGTACTGTGTTCATTTCTGAGTTCCCCTGTACAAGAAAGACATGGACAAACTGGAAAGAGTCTGGAAAACAGCCAACTCCCCTACAAAGAAAGGTTGAGAGCAGGGCTGCTTATCCTGGTGAAAAGAAGGCTTGAGGGATCTTCTCTATGTGTACGAATACCTAATGGGAGGGTGTAGAGAAAATGGGGCCAGGCTCTTTTTAGTGGTGTCCAGTGACAAAATAGTATCAGTGGTAATTGTTACCACTGATCCTCTTACATCCATTGTACACCATCCTGTTATTGTACTTCAAGTGAAACAATAGTTTTCATTGGAACACCAGGAAACACTTTTTTTACTATGAGGATGACTAAGCACTGAGACATGCTGGCCAGGTCCTGGGCAATCTAGTCTAGGTGGTCCTGCTGGATCAGGAGTTTGGATCAAATGATTTCCAGAGGTCCCTTGCAGTTTAAACCATTTTTTGATTCTGTGGTTAATGAGACAATAAAAATGTATAGTCGATAACATCAAACATGATTTGGCTGCCTTTTCTCAGTCTCCTACAACCAACAAAAATGATAGTGGCAGACGCAGATGATTAGTAAAATCAGGCTTTTTTCTGAAAGTCTGGGTGAGTTCATCAATCAAGTAGTAAATAATGTGCTCTTGTCCTTCTTGTAATCGTCTTGTGATAGATCAGTTGAGCTAAGTAAGTGCTCTCAGATCTACTTCAAATCAGCATCAATAAAGACTGTGGCAGCTTATGCTGCAGGATAACAAACTAGGAAATAGTTTCATAGCAATATTGTGTTTTCATTGAACTTTACTGGCGTGGCTGTTTTGCAAATTGATGATAACAGTATTCTGTACTAGCTAAAATTATACTTCTTTTGCTTTTTTGGTACTGGCTATTTAAATTTTCCATATTTTTTTTGTCACGCACACAAAAAGAATATATTTAAAATGAGAAATAAAGCTTGCCCACTCGACTCCAAGACCTGGACATTCTGAAGAGAAACTGAACTGAACATTGCAAAATTTAAAGATAAATATCTAAGTTAACCTGATGCCACAAACAAGTATTCCTAAACTCTCAGGACACACAATCTGATATGTCAGAAGTACAGTATTTCCTAGGGGAAAAAAAAAAACCAGCATATGAATTAAGTTCTGTCTTTTACTTTCAGACAACAGACAGGTATAAAATCTACAGCTGAGGTAATGGGAAGAATCACATCCCTTGACCACCCGGCAGTATTCTTCCTAATGCAGCCCAAGGTGGTGCTATCTTGCTTTATGGCAAGTGTAAAAGATCAGGATTGCTAGTATCAAAATTAACTCTTGGACTGATAGATTTGAGACTTCATCACTCTGTTGAGAAACTTCATGGTTGTTCCAGGCTTTGAATGAGAATGCATTTGTGGAAAAAAAAAAAAAAAAAAAGAAATATTTAAGAAGTAAGATAATTTACCTGAAAATAAAACTATTTGCATTTTGCTTGCTTAATGTTCTGTGATTTCAGGCACTGTCTCAAAATTCTAAATCTTTTCCGACTATTGTTGATAAATTACAGACCATACCCAGAATAACAGGGTTCCTTCTTTCACTGTTACGGTTTCCTGCTTGGGTTTTGTTTGTTTCGGGTTTTTTTTCCCTTTTACTCTCTGAAACTCATAATTTTGGTGAGTGATCATTATTCTGCTCCTTTCTTTTACAGTAGGTGTTCTAACAGTTCCTTAGTGAACTGCTTCACAAGGAGTCTGGCTGTTTGCAATCAAGGATTGTGTCTTTTATTAGCATGCAGAAGGGGGACCTGGCAGGGTGCAGCATATTTGTACAAAATTCTAGTTGTTAGAAAGGTTCTCTCTCAGTCTCCCAGTAATTTGGACCTTGATACAGATCTGGCCTGAAACTGATGGTTAGTCTGCGCATGCAGGCTGCAGAGAATGCATAGCATTAGTAGAAGACTGTAGATAGCTTGGAAAAGGCATTTAATGATTACTGTTGAACTAACATTCACTCTGTGATTGACCATTATGAAAAACTTGAAAAATGTGTAGAAAACGTAGTTTTTCTGCAAGGCAAAATTCTTGGTTGATTCTTCTTCGTTCTCCACATCTCTAATGGCAGTGTTGTCAAAACTAGTGTAAAATTAAGCGGGGAGAAATACTTCTGAAAGCAATCCTTCTCAAATTTATTATATGTTCGGCCAATTTTAATGTAACTTTGTCAAATAAATTGACAAAAAAATGTTAAAATGGCAGGGGGGAAAAGAACACGTGGGGACACAGCATCCTAGAACGAGTTTTGCAGCTTGCTTGGTCATTCCACAAGGCATTGTTTAACAAGTTTACTGAACTACCAAATAAGAAAATCAAACAGCACAGACCTGAAAATACTTGCTGCAGTCATGTACAACGAGTGCAACAGAGAAGAGAACTGGTGTTAGGACATATTTACATTTAAGAAATTTGTCACAACAGTATTGAGAATCTAGTGAAAGAGGCTTGGTTTGTATTGAGTCATTACTCAGTTAAAAATAACCTTTCCAGGTCATGTCATTTTGTTTGCTGCAGTGAAATAAGTTTATTTCAGCAGAATGAGGCCGTTATTAGCTTGGCAGAGTCCACTTGTCAGAATTTTATGGAGCAGAACACAGTTTGGCTTGGAAATTCAATAAATACTATAATGTGAGAGGAGTTAAACTCCAAGGGCTGAAGGGGCATGGTGTTGGGAATTCGTCACTAGTGCACTGTTTGACACTTCTGTTGAAAAAATATCAGGATATATGACGAGTGATTATTAAAAATCAGTCAGACATGTCTCTTATGAAACTAGGTGTTGTCAACTATATGGACTGAATATGATTTTTCAATATTGAAGCAGAATAGCAGTATTTTAAAAATCAAAAATAAATGCTTTGCAGTTCTATTTTTACCTTCTTTATCTCTCCTATATGAAGTTCTTCTAACAGTGGGATTAGTAGAGGAATGGTTTAGCATGGTTAGAGGATATCTACAATTAAATGTAATCCAACTATTATTGTTTAAATCAGCATGGGAAAATTTGCTCTGTGCTGTGTACTTGTCTGAAGTGTGGGAGGCTGATTTTCTGTCTCCAGTGGGAGAGGAGTAGGCAAACTAATTGCTCTCCCTGCAAGGTGAAACTATGCAATTCAGTCATGTGATAATTTTAGAGGCAGGGATGAGGTAGTCAGCAAAAATGGTTGGGGTGCCCTCAAGCTATCCAGACTTTCTGCTTGTACTTGGAACACTATCATTTGAAACAACTCTTTTAAAGTATTGCCTGTTCGAACAAAAAGATTACTTCTGGGAAAAAGTGATGGAGTCATTTTAGGTTTCCAATCCTATACTGTAACATTTATAAACAATGACCTAATTAAACATTGAATATATGGTGGAATATTGATTATGCAAAGTCATTTTGTTGAAATTGGATGTTTTTATTAAAGAAATGTACATCTGATCTAAGAGAGTCTTAATACTGAAATACTGGTTGAAATGCCATGCTTTGTACTATGCACAAATCAGGTGAAACTGTTTTAAAAATTCTGCCAAGTATTAATAGCAGGTAATTTCTAGAAAGTGAAGGATTCCCATGAGGAAGTCAAATGTTGCAACGCAGCAAGAAACAGTTATTAACTTATTCTAAATTATATTACCTGTCTTTTCTTGAATTTAATAATTCTCAGCTGTTCAGTCTGCTTTCCTTTGTCATGTACCAGTATACTTTTGGAGAGAGTTAAAATTGGTGTTATCTGTATCCACGATTCATAAAAGTTCCTCCCTGGGTAATATGACTGAATCCAAAGAACATACTGTGGTTCATTTGATCAGAGCACTGCCTTCACTGGCTGTGTTGCAGTTGATACATCTGTATTTACTATTCAGACTTGAACTTTTCAGACAACTATCATAAAGATGATAGTAACTTGCAAATCTAGTTCCGAACAAGCACTGGAACATAGTCTCTGAACTTTATCTTGCTTAGGTTATGATACATCTCTCTCCTTTGAAAGTTTAAGTGTTCTCACATTTACCTTGAAAATAAGAGCATGCCTTGAAGTTACTTATTCTTTTAATTGTACCAGAGAGTTTTGCTAGTCTTAAAATGTGTGTCTGAATTTTGAGACTGGTTAATCATATGTTTTCATTACCACTTTTTATGTGAATAAAGTAGTTTTGCAAATGGTTTTCCATATTCTCAAACCCCTTCAAATTTATATGAAATGATTTTATAAAATAAAAAGCAAACACTTTAATGTTTAATTGCATTTGGTTAGTAGTTTTAACTGTAGTTGGACACAGAACAGATCATTCACAAATTAGTGATTCCCGGAAGGATTTTTATCTGGCTAAGATGTGTACACTCATGGTATATGGACACAGCTTACGAAAAGGATCTGTTCAGTGATATCCGGAAGCAGCAATAAACAAGCATACCAGAATAATTGACACAGTTTACTGACATTTCACAGTTTATATATTATCACATCTATATTCGTTTCTAACAGCTGTGCATACTGGTGACTAAAGATACTTTTTTTTTTTCCTGTTCATTTAATTAGTGCTCTTAGTGTTAATATGACCTTTTGTGGGTTTTTTTATTATTACTAAAATTAGAACTTCTAAGTCATAATTTTTAAAGTCCTATTACTGCAGAAATTTTAACTAAGTTAACCAGAGAAAGGTTTTATAAAGAAAGCATGAATTATGTACACCACAGTATTAAGAAATTATGACTTTACGTGGTGCTGGGTTTTACTGATATTTGCAGAATACTTTCTCTTGGATTTAGAATGAAATTTTCTTTGACTGTGTAACTTTTTCCAGCTTCTTCAGCACTAGCAGATTTTGTACTTCGATCCAAAGGGCAGTCAGGGATTTAGATTTTGATTTACTCGATCTGTTTACTTCACATACAGTTTTGGGGTTTTTTGGGTTGGTTTGTTGTTCGGTTTTGGGTTTTTTTAAAGAACATTTCAGCTCTCAAAGTAAAAAAAAATCGTGGTATCCTATGCACGTGGATCAATTATGTACTGAAATGATCTGAATATTTTAACCAGACAGTATTGAATTTTTACTCTTTATTGGCAGTATGATAAAGCTATGCTTTTAGAAAAAAAAAACCCTGAAATTTTAGTAGATACAGATATTTCCAGTTGTAGTTTGCAGTGTTCTTCCTAAGCATTCTATTTTGAGATTTTTGGCTGCATCTAAGTAAAAGGTGAGGGTCCTCCTTACATTTATGTCTTCAAGAGCCACCTGCTTGATTTGTTACTAAAAGAGAACTTTGGCATGCGGTCATCTGGGACAGTGCTGTTTTGTCTAGAACTGGTAGGAGGGATGTCGTTTGAGGAGTGGTGCATGTTGCTCAAATGGCAGTATTTTTACTGTTACTGAGAGGATGAGACCTTACAGTTTCATTTTTTCAGCCCTCAGTAGCATTTCTTTTTCTTAGATTGTCATCAAGTGTTGAAGTGGATCCCACTGCAGCAGTAGTTAAAAGAAGTACTGAGAATATGGATGTTAACATTTAACTTGATTTGTAGGCAACACGCTAATAAATGCGGTGCTCTGTGCTCTGCGGACTGCGAAGGACGCTGTGAAATGTTTGCATGTGGTTCATTGTTCGTGGCAACTGTCTTTGTATAGGCTGAAGTGGAGGTATGCTTGACAAACCAGCTTCTCTTGGTGGGGCTGTGGGATGTGAAAGGAACAATTGCAATTATGATACAGAGTCCTGATGCATTCTGGAGTGACTTATGGTGACCCATGCCTACACTGTATCAGGTATAAGCAACCGGGACTTCAGGTGTTATTATGCCTTAAACACTCTGATCAGCCGTATATGACAGTAAAAGCTCTGCCAATAATTATAATGAAATATTTAATGTATTTTAACAATTGCTCTTTGACTTTATATTCCTTGCATTTTTCCTGTTCTGTTGTGTGAACTGACACAGCTGTTGTTTCATGCATTCATCACTGTGCACTAAATTATTGTCTTGCTCTAAGTAGATGCCTAACTGAAAAAAGCACAGTTCACATTTTTCAACCTAGTAACTTACCCAAATGATTAGGATAAAGAACTGTGCCTCTGGATAAGTTGATTTGTTGTTTGACTTTTTTTCCGAATAATTAATTATTTTGATTTCTATTTCTTGGTATCTCTTTTCCTAGAGCTTTTCAGACATGACTGAGCAAGAACTCTAACTTATATTGTGTAAATTCAGTCATCTGGAGTCACTTACCTTTCAGTTAGTCATTGAAGCATAACATAATATGAAGAAGCAAATCTTTAGGATCTATTTATATACTTCTTTTTTACAAGGCATGTGCTATGTGTTGTGTGTCCATTTATATATTTATAAGTGCCAGTTGTTTGAATCTGAGAGTCATAACGTAATTGATTGTCCATGATAATGCTTTTTTTCAAAACTGCTTTCAAAAGTTTTAGCTAAAGAATTTGTAGATTCTCATGGATCTTAGGACCACCAGGCATTGCTATAGTGGTTTGAAATGCTCTCCCTAGTCAGAAGAATCAGTTGTTTGAAATCAGCAGTAAAGAGAGTGAGAGGGAATCCATCTATTTAGACAGAAGTTGGTCTTTTTCACTGAAAATAAATAAAAAGTCATTCTCACAGTTCATGTAAATCTGACCCTAATCATCCTTTTAGTTCATTCCTTGAGATAGAATCAATTATCCACCATTCTGTCAGCTGCTCACTGCTAGTCTCTGCAAACCTAGTATGTTGCTTTACATCTCTGAAAAGACAGTAATTTTCTGTGTTCTTATTTAGCCACTGCTGGATTTAATGAAAGTTTAAGGAAAGCATATTCTGAATCTGGAATTAAAGAATTTTACATGGATTGTGAAGACTAATGACATGATTGCATTGTGACTTTGGTACAAGCACCTTTGAGCTTTGTACTGTGTCAGTGCATATTTAGATACAGCTGTCTGAAAAGATGTCTAAACACAATCACAGCAGAAATGTGGATGAGAAGTGCAAACTTCAGATGTAAAAACATGCAGACCGAAAGCATACATGAGAAGCACACATGACGGTATGCAGAAAAAAAATTGATTTTAAAACTCTGTCAGGTAGTACTAGCATTAAACCACATTAAAATAAATAATATCAATAAATAATAAATACAATAATTTAGAATAAAAATATTTTACTTTGGGAAAGAAGACTAAGTTTCATGTTTCTAAATCTGCTAAATGCTAATCTGCTAATGTTTCTAAATCTTGTATTTTGTGCTTGGAAAGTTTTTTTTTAGGTGCTGCAACAAGCAGTATTGTGTTAAATAATATATATTTGTAAAATATATGCATATTTGTATATGTTGGTGGGTTGTCCTTTTAAACTATTAATGCATATACAAAAGATTCCCTTGGTTAGGCTGTTAAATTGCTGCTAAGGGAACAACAAAATTTTGACAGCCATTCAACCTTGTGGCACACAAACTTTTGCTCACTTTAATGGGAATAGTCTTGCTTTTGAATGTCAGTATGTGATGTGTTAGATTGTGCCCCAAATAGTTTAGCTGTTTCACAGTGAAAGGGAGGCTTTCATTAACTTAAGGTATTCAGTCTGTGTCTCCAAATCCAGCCTCTGTGAGTGTATGTTATCGGAAATTCTCAATGAGAGGGACAAAGAACAGTTAAAAACCCCTAAAATTGTCTGGTACATAAGATATTGAAATGGTATATGAAGGTTGACTGAAGTAGCGATTAGCAGTAGGACCATCAGTGAAGTATCCTGATTTTGGTATTTCACCATTAGGTCATGGTGATTTGCAATATTTCATGTATTATGTTTCTTGGATTTGTACATGAAATCTAACAGATCTAATACTGTAACGTCACTGATCTACAGGGTCTGTAGATCATTACTCTTCTTCCTACATCAGTTATGTAAACTACATCGTAGGAGATTTCCTCCAAGCTGTGTAGTTGAGGCCATCTACACTTCAGATGAGAAGAAACATTGTTTGACACCAGACAGATTATTTCAGTTTGATTTTGATTGTTACTTTAGCTTTCTAGTGTTAAATAAATTTTTGGACTTGTTAAAAACTGAGAAAACTTAAATTAAGAAAATGTCAAGATAAAACTTTTTAATTTTTGAAAACAGTATTGGTACTGGTTTCTCCCAATTTAAGACCAACAGTGACATTAAATTATTAATTGTTATGACTTACAGAATCTATTGGAGGATATTTTTTTGTGTGTGGGAAAGTGGATCAGTTTTGCTGTAAATGAAATAAAGACTTTAATTTTGCGAGAATAGCACTATTCCATTCTATTTTACAGAGGGAGGAGAGAATCACAGAAACTATCTATTTATCAGGCTAAAATATTGACTTAAAACTAAATTAAGCAAAGGTAATTTTCAGCTCTTAAGTATTTATAAATGATTTTGTAGTATGATAAAAATACATATGTGAAAGGCCTTGCTGTTTCCTCTAAAACAGCTACATGAACTATCTCAAAAGACTGCACTGTGATTATGTGGCAAAATACAAGAATACTTAGCACATTTTACTCGCAGCCTTCTCTTTTTCTAATTGATTGATACGTTCACAGATGGTGTTTCATACCACTTTCTTAGTTTTCTGACAAAATTAGACTTGGTTTTGATTTTTAATTCTGTCCGAGTATACTACAGTTGAGATTGTTCTCATGTTGAGATGTTTGATCTCAGATTTTTTAAGGAAGCAGGTAGTTAGCAGTACTTCAGTGCAGACACTGTTAAAATTGTTTGGAGCAGACCATTTTACTCATGTAATTCGTCTTTTTTCAGTTTTAGTGCAGTCAGGTTTCTACTTTTATGAAGAGTTTTATGTTTGTGGTTAGTACTTGCTGCTGTGAGCAAAACATGCTAATCCGGGTTTTGACACTAGTGTATGTGTTGACTGTTTCTTTTATGAGACGAGGAAATAGAAAACAGAGCCTGTAAGAATCTGCCTTCTGCTTGTGATAGAAGTTGGCAACAGTAGATGGAGAATCAAATCTGCAACAGGCACAGACAAGTGGCATTAAGTGAAAATTCAGTTCTGTAGCTATAGATGAAATTTTTATAATTTTCTATCAATTTACTATGAAAACATGATTTAAAAATGGTTTATATTGATATTTAATTGGTGATCTAAAATTGCGTGGCTTTTACAGTATCAAAAAATAGTGGAAGTATATATGATTTAATATGGGCTAAAAGACTGCATTTTATTGGGGTTTTGGGGGAGCATGTTTTTTCATTAGTTGCAAAATAAACAATGGAAGTTGGCCAGCCAGATGAATTTCATACTTTCATTTTAGCGTGTAGCCTATTCACTGGATTTTGCATTCAGAATTTTCTTATCTATGTTCTGCAGAGTCTAGACGTGATTTTGGAGAGCAAGGATGATATTTTAGTCTTTTGCCTTTAATGCTAATATAATCAAAGGAAGATTAAAAGAAACTTAAATCAAGAGATCATTTTTCTTTTGATTCTGTGATTTATCATTCTAAGAGTGAATCTGTATTCTTCACAGTCTAGTTTATTTCCAAGGCATTGAAATTTACTCGAGATAATTCTTACTGCAGTGTTATAGCTTTAGCAAATAACAAAATCAGGGAAATGCCCAAATGTATTAAAAGATGTCTCTATGTTGTAATAAAGATGTGCTGAGATATGTTAAAAATATTTTAAGATTTTCAGTATAAATTATTATTATTAATAATGTATTAATTTGATATGAATATTTTACAAGAAATCAGTAAAACATAATTTTAAAAAATTGAATGAGCAGCCTTTGGAATTTTACAGGTAATGGTATTGCTTCATGCTCTCTATATTCAGTGTGTCCTTTTTAAAATCTAGAAATATTTTGCACTTCTAGGTTGCTCTATTTTTGTACCAGTTTAGATCTAGGAATGAATTTCTACTTCTTACAGACCTGCAATGTCCAAGATTTATTATCTGAATAATGACTTCTAGAGAATGAGACTTGTAAAATTTTGCTATCATTCCAGACATTTCAAATGAGACTTATCTCTCATTTTTTTACAAGGGGTAGTAATATCTATTTATCACAATAGCTCTAATTGATAAAGTTAAACTTAAGCAAGATTTTCCTCTTTCCAATTAGAAAGGGAATGTTTACGTGACCTTAGGTCCCCTGTATGGTTTTGGAGTATTTTCCTGATTTAGTTTTAAAGGGATTAGGAAGAGGAACATGTTTAAACGTTTTTCTTCACAGACTAGGGAACCTATGTGTTTTTACACTGACCTGTAGGAAGAAGCAAGCAGAACAAGGAAGGATCATAAGCATTAAGTGAACTGGGAGCTCACTCTTACCAAACAGAGGTCTCTCAGGGTTCCTAGGCAATATATTTAATCATTAAAATAAAAATACTGTATTTAGTTCCTTTTTTTAATATTAAATATATAATTGAAGCAATAAATTTATTTAGTCATTTGTGCTATATATGTAGCATATGTAATAGGTATGTATTTTTTTAACACTTGTGTCTATTGTATAAACAAAAGTAATTACATATCTATGTAATTATTACAGTTTTACAATAGCATTTTTTGAATAATCATTAAATACAGAGTAAATAACATTTAGATTGATATGCACATCATTTCCATTTCTTATGTATCCCATGTACTGTCACGTCACTGCTGATGAAAATTCAACAGATCATTTAGGTTCTCTGAAATGAGAACATAGTGGAAGCACTCTGGAGAATCCTCTATAAAGAACTGCTAACAAAAGCTGGTGCTGTGGGTAAGGGCTAGTATTTACCAGATTCAGTCCACTGCAATTTTCATTGTTTGAAAGACATGTAATGTATCTTTTAAATTTAGTTTTATATCTGCTTTTTTCATCATGTCAGGCTTGGGAAGTGAATATTGTGAACTGCAAATAATTTCTCTGAGATGAGAGTGAGGTCTGTCAGCAGAGCAAACTGCATTATGGTCTGTCATTCACACTGCAAGTAAGTTGAATAGTAAAACAGTGATTTTACTGTAACTGAGATGTAAAAGGTTTTGACCCTGAAACAAACGTCTCTTCTGTAGTTGTTTTTTTTTTTTAATTCTATTCTGATGATTTAAGGATGTATAAGTAAATATATCTTCATGTCTCTATAAACATACCTTTATACGAAAATATATCTGTGTGCTAAGATAGAGATTCATCACAGACATACTCTAGGCATCACAAAAATTATGATTTAATGTCTGACTCAAAAGAGACATGCTGAAATCGCCTTAAGGGAAGGATAAAGTTGCCTTTTCAGTTCCCAGTTCATTAGAAGAGAGATTGAATTGGTGTGCCTGCACCATGACAGGAGAAGGTCTTGCTAATGGATGGGATTTTTTTCCTATTAAAAGGTCTGCAAGAGTGTCAGGGGAATAAAAAAGCGTGAGTCATTTAAATAGGTTCTGTTGTCAAAAGTCTGATAATTAGTCAGTCTGATAATTCCTGCTTCTTGCAGCTCAGATGTGTTGTGTATAGATAACTGTGACGGAGACTGACATCCCCTTTTAGAGTGGACGTCAAGTGTTTTCAGGTTGTGGAAATAAGAATTCTCTTACAGACCCATTTTCAACAGAAGTGCTTAAGTGTTCTAATACTTAGTAGGATGTCCTCATGACCTTGCTTAAAGATGGGCTTTTTTTTTTTTAATGCAAAGAACTGCAGACATCACTTAGAAATGAGAGAACTCTCCTCCTTTGAGGCAGTGGAGGGATCAATCCATTTACCTCAGATACTTAAAAATTTGTTTTAATGTTTACTGACCTTTCTGTGATCAAGTGGAATATTGGGTATCTTAGATTCAGTTAGGATTAGGGTCTGATATATCTATGATACTGAGTCAGGAAAGAAGCCTTTTCAGGAGTATTTATGTATTTTCTGTTTGCTCATGACTGCAGATCCATTCATTAATAAGCCATAATTCACTTCACTTCCATGGATTAGCTGCAAAGTGATGGCATAGGAGTAGACACAGCTATATGTGTGTGCAGTTGAATATTCCTACAGGAAAGTAGCATACTTGTTCTGTGTGCTGGTATTTTGCTCTCTAACATAGACATTACTTCCAACATAAATTCATGGTTGTCCATCTCCTCTTTTCTAAATTATGTTTTTAAATGTGTCTAATTTTCTGTGTCTAAGGTCTCTTAGGTACCACTCTGAAGAAAGGTAGGAACCAATGGGGATGATAGCAATGATTATGCTTAGGAGAAAACAAAATGTGAAGTAGAACAGTTGTCAGCATATTATTTTTTATTATACCTCTGTAATAATACAGCTGCATAACATTGAAAATATAATAGAATTGTTGAAGTAATTTAAATAATATTTTAAAAAAATGGAAATATGAGTAATAATACAAAATACCAATACATTATATATGAGAGTCAGGATTGCAGGAATTATTGTAATCAATTTGTGCATGATACTTTGCTTCTCTTTGCTTATTGGAAGAGATTTAACAAAAAATAGAACATTTATTTGAACTCATTTCAGGAAGAGTTGCATTTCAGTTAGCATATATCTGTTGCTGGATACTAAATTCAGTTCTGAATCAGATGGCTGTTTAGACTGTTGTGTAGATGTGCTTATTTGAGATCTCAACTACAGAAATAAAGGCAACTTTATAGAAAAATGAACAAATTGATTACACAAAATATGAACAAATTGATTACACCAACACATTCCAATACATTGCTAAATCCACTGGCAAGGTATAAAGTGAACTCTTTGTAGATAAACTGAAGCCATCCTCCAAAATTCATTGTAACTTTTGGTACGTTAATAAATAAGTATACATCTTTATTCTAGATTCCAAGAGGTCTCTGACACAAATATTGGTGGAAGTTTGGACTGGAAATTTGGGGCTTCCATTACACCATTTCAGATACAGTTGTTTGATGTGGAAGCATCTATGTGGTAGTACAGTAGTCGTGACATGATTAAATTAATGTATCCGCGCTGCTTATATCCTCGGTTAAAGATTATGCTAAAAAGAGAAAAAAAAAAAGAAGAGGTGCATTAGTTAAAATGTAAAAGTAGTGATTCATATTTATTTGATACTTAAAGGAGCTGACTTGCAAAAAATGAAAGTAATGCTTGAATCACAATCTTTTGGATTTAGTTCCAGAATCTTTAGAAAAACAAGATGCAGTAGTGACACGATTTGTGGAATAGTCCTGGATTCTGCAGGGCTAATAACTAGGAAATTACTGTGATGTAAAATTTCTAACGTAGGGTAAGGTAACAGTCTGCACAATGTAGAGTTCAAAAAAAACATGACAGACTCATCTACAGTTGCCTAAACAAGACCACCTTTTTGGATTTTATATTCTGTTTAATTTAAGCTAAAAAAAAATCTACTTCCTTCTTCTCCTGTATCTATCTAAACAAGCATCTTTAACCTTGTGCTGGCAGCAGTGGTCAGTCTGTTGTATGAAGAGATTGGGGCTGAGGAACTTTGATTCTGATAATCGAGTTAGAGATTGCTTGGAATACATCCCTGTCTTTTTTCATTTAATCCAATTGTTTCTGTTATTCCAATTTATAAATAAATAAATTCATAATTCTCCTGTCAGTTCTCCTGCACTCCTAGCACCTGAGGTGAGTAAGCCATACAAACTAACATGTCAACTCAACAGATGAATAAGTTTCTTCAGCAGAAAACCTCTTTTAAAATTTGATGGCTCGCTGCAATATACAGAGCACTAAGGAAGGGAAATATTTATAGTTTTTTCTCCTGACTTCTGACCATTGAAATTAAAAGCACTTCCCCCACCTCCTCAGTTGCAGTTAAACCTCAGGAAAAAATGAGTCGCTTTTCTTGGCAGAAATTGGTTTTAATGATATTAACATGATGTTATACTTAAGACAGAGTCTGAAACACTAGCCCAAACTTAGACATGCTGCCAAAATTTATTTGCCTTTTTTACATATGCTACTAAACTGATGCAGAATATCCATATTGTTCACAGGGGTCTTTTTGTTTGTTTTGATTTGTTTTGTTTTGATTTGTTTTGTTTTTACAACGAAGGAGTATGGTTGGAAATTGTTTTGAAAAAGGTTACTGTTGACTAACGACAAGGTCCCAAAGTCATTCGCATCTGTATACTTCAAATGAGGCTTTTCAAAATATTGAAAAACTGGTTACAGCTGGCTGCACACCCTGACGGCTGAAAATAAAACTCCCATACCAGTCATAACTAGCAATTCAATTTAACTTATGCACAGTGAGAGCAACAAAACACAGTTTCTTTCCAAAGAGGTGGCAGTGCAGTCAGAACTTCTACATCTGCCTTTCATGCACTGATAATTAAAAAATATCAAAACAAAATCCCTAACTGGAAAATGCACTCTCCCTTTATAATTATCTATTTCAAAGCTGTAATCGAGCATTTCATTATAAAGATGCTAATCAATCCAGAACAATACTCCTGGGAGAGCACACACACCCCAAGATGTAATGGGTATAACAGAAATGCTGCAGAAACTTTACTGGGTTACAATAGTTGTTCAAGCATTTCTGTTGTGAAAGATTAAACTCCCGTAAGTGCCTTGCAGCGTTCCATGTGGAACGTCAGCTCATATTCTAGAGTTTAGATGTATTGAAAAAGTAGATACTTTGTTATCAGTATAATTAAGCAGAATGCTTTCATTAACAAACAAACAAAAACAAAAAAGAGAACCGTTTTCATGCATCTAGGCATATTCTTAGGTAAAACTAATGACTGGGAGTAAAGGAAACCAAAACAAGAATTGTCTTTCTTGATTATGTTTTAGGTTTTGTTTTTATATAATTAATGGATGATAATTTGAAGCATCCTCTAAAATTTATTGTGGAGGTTTTATCTCTGTGGGATAATGAACACACTCCAGCAGAAATATTTGAGTCCTGAGTAACCACTGCCATTTACAGCCCTCTTTCGTAGTGCAATGTGCACAGCTTTGTGATTAACGCAAAAACTGACAGCCGCAGTGTTGTGCTTCGTGTGGAGTTTGAGTATCTCTGCTACATGGGTGACATCTTTCTGGAAGAAGGGAGGACAGTAACTTTTATCTGCCTGTATTTGGAAAATGATATTGTGGTAACATGGATGCTGATGATGCTAATACATAGAAGACAGTAAACTTATATGGCACATTTTCTGCAAGTATTATAAATAATTTTATTTCATGTTCTAAAAGAGAATTAATGTAAGCTGAGTCTTTAAAAGTCTTGAAATACTCTGGTGTGACTGTCTGAAGGCTTAAAGTTACTGTGTGCTTCTGTAATGTTAGCATATGGTATTTTGTACTTTGTTATCTGGTACGGAGCATGAGAGTAAAATTCTAAAATGTGTTTTGACAGACACCTATATGAACTGTTTAATATTTCATTAGACCAAATATTTCCTGAGTTTCATTAGTGGTAAAACTAGTTCTCTACTTTCATTGTTCCTTACTTTAATTTCATCATGACTAAATAGAAATATTGTGTAGTTGAAGATTAGGGTCTTTATTTAGTTTGAATCTCATTGCAGTATGTTTACAAGCTACTACTTCCCACCTATAAATTCTGCAAATGAAAAAGCAGAAGGCAGAGGGGGAAAGTAGAAGTCCTGGAGGTCTTTGCATATGAGGCACATGTCTTAAAGGCAGATAGGTTGTCTCTTCTACCTTTTGATACAGATTCAAACTCTGCAAATCAGTCCTTTTTGTAAATATGTGTGTGTGTGTGTCTTGAACACATTGGGCTTTGCTGGTCGTTAAATGCATTGCTTTGTCTTATATGTATATGTATTTTTTTATTCCTTCTAATGCTCAGACAATAAAAGATACTCAAAATCTGAATGACAGAGAGCTGTAATCCAAACGACCATCTTTTGTGTTTTCTCCACTATGTATTTTTTATCAAAGGTGACAAACATAATTAGGATGATAATGTTCCTTTTGTGTCATATCTTCAGTCCGTTTGTTTCTTAGGATTTTTGACTGTTCATTTAGGAGACAAACTATCGATAGTGGCTGCAGTGCAGTTATTTCACCAGTTTAATCTTGAATAACATTTTTTCTCTGATTTGTCTTGCTAATTTGAGAAGGAAGATATAACAGATTGCCTGTTTCAGAAATTGTGTCGTGTTGATGAGTAGTGAGAGAGGTAATTGAGTATACATATAAGCCAGTAGTGTGTAGGAAGTTTTTAGCAGGATGAAACTGGTCCACTATATTGGTAGGAAAACAATTTTTGCTAAATATGGCATCACCTCTATAATATTGTGGAGTACATGCATGCCTTGTCCATGCCACAATGTACTATTTAGATGTATGGTATATAAGTTGCAAAGGTGTTTCCATACCTGTATACAGTAGAGATCAGATTTAATTTTTCTCATACCCTTTATGAAAATTGTATTCATTTTGGTGGTTAGTGCATATTCTCACTTTCTTGCTGAAAACTGGCAAAAAAGATTCTGCATAAGAAGCTGAAGGTTACACAATGTCAGTACGCAATTAAAAATTGGGTTAGAAATTATCAGCTTGTTGCTAAGATCATCTTGTTTGTAAGAGTAAGGTCACAGCTAGTTTTTCTTTAATATCAACAGCCCAAAAAAGATGAGTGCTTGGGAACCTGTTGCAGGACTTAAATTTGAAGGATTCTTGCTGAAATGTTTCCTGAGAAGGATGTGAAACAAGTGAAGAATATATGGAATATACATAATGTATTTGAATCTATTCTGGTACTCTGTAATAGAGTTGTAAGAGGATGAACCACAGGTCTAATAGGGATTTCTTTTTAGTATCACATTATTATAACTAAGACATTTGAGTACCAAGTTGCCTGGGCAAAACAATGTGAATGAAAGCTCTTGATATAGAAGTTCCACAACTTGCAAGCACAGAGAATGTATTAAAATCAAAAATGAGAAAAGAGTGTATGTGTACTAACGAATGTTTTGTACAATCTCAGATTGTTAGGTTGTTTAATGTTTAGTAACAGATTTCACAATGGAAATCTCAGTTTGCTTTCACCAGATCAAAGACATGAGGTCTGTGGGGATATAACCTTTCTGCTTCTCACTTCACATTTGAAGTATAGGTATAGGTTCTCTGAAGCACCTGAAGTCCCACTTTAAGTGGCCATACTAAGTCACTTATTTCTACTAATTACAGATAAATCAGTAGTAGGTAATGAGGTGTGCAAAGGAAAAGATGTTATGAACCATGCTGTCTGGCCCTGCTGATAATTTTGTGATTTTATTTGGTAACAAAACTGGCTTGTCAACATTATGACATTACTTTGGTGTCTAAAAGTGTACCAAGTGGCACTTTCCTTAATAGGGAAACTTTCATCAGTAAAATATATGTAGGCTTTTGTTGACTTTTAACTCTTTTTCAGAGTTTATAACATTACATTTGCTTTTTCTTAGATGTAGTAAAAAGTGGTGTATGTTACAAAGATAATTTGCAGTTCTCATCTCTTTTCCAAAAGACCTGTGGACAACCACGCACAGTTATGCCATATCTTAGTATGGGAAATGCATAGTGCTGCTATTGCTTTAGGGAGTTTTTGTACTTTATTATCAAATAATTTTATAATGCCAACTACTTTTGAAAAATAACCATTTCAGCTCTCCATCTCTTCCTCTAATACAATTGTATTGCCATCAGCAACATTATAATAAAGTGCAGTCAGGCTAAACTAGCTGCAGCTGGATTACTGTCCTGTGTGTACTGCAAATTCACTGTTTCAGTCAGTCATGCTTCAATCTGATTAGCCAGCAAGAATATTGGATAGTATTGAAACAAAACTATAAAGTGAAAAGGAAAAAGAAAAGCCATAAAAGAAGAAATTACAGAGAAGAGAGAAAAGATGCATGGCAATATTGAAGTCAAATTTGACCTGTTAGCTTCAGACTTGCAAATATTTATTTTAGTATCTGCAATACCCAGTATGCTTCAGTCATGCCTGATCCTAAAGGCAAGGCATAACGTGAAGTTTTCATATTTTGCCTGGTGAAAAAGGGACAGAAAAGGCAAAATTTTTGTGAAAATAAGTTGTCTCTTTAGATACAGTCTATGTCATCTCTATAGCAGTGGAGTGGTAGAATCATTTTCATTGCTAGGTGTGTTGGTTTAAAGGTAAAACCAGCAGAAGAAATGAACCCAACTCAAAGAGATTGTAAGTCAGAATTACAATTTAATGAAAATAATACAATAAATACAATTTTGCAGACAGTTGGTTTTTTAACCCACAACACTCAGTGCCCTGGGGCATGAACAGAATGGTGTTCGTTGGCCACCAGCCGAGCCCCACGTGGTCCCCCTGAGTCCAAAGTAAAAATAGGAAAAACTTGTTGGTGAGACTGGGGCTCGCGGTCTGGCTGAGAGTGGTGGCTGCAATCCGGTCGAGGATGGTGGCTGCATTTTGGTCGAGGTTGGTGGTCGCAGTCCAGTCGAGGTTCTGGTCCTCCTGCCTGGCTCCCACGGGTGGAGTCAGAAGTCCCCAGTCTCCCAGATTGTATACACCCAGGTTCAGGCAGGAATGCCCAGCCCCTCCCCCAGGGTGGGGAGTTCCACAATGGGTGATTGTGAGTCCTGGGTGTGAGGACAGGAACATCCTCCTATCTCACAGGCCTCTTAACACCCAGCTTATAGCCTGAGGGGTCAGGTGTGCTCTGGGCAGCTGCTGCAAATGGCCTGTCGGTAACAGTTTCTGGGGAATGGTATAGAGGGCATAGAATACACAGTTTGGGTTACACCCACACAGTGATGAACCACTCCCGGCTGCTTTAACTAACTGGGACACTAGGTCATCCAAGTACCTGGCTGTGGGAGGAAGCAAGCCCACTAAAAGATGCTGCCTCTGACAGTAACCGTAGTCCTGTGCTCATGGTACAATCTAGGTGCTCTTACTAGTCCTGCTTTTTCATGGGACTGCTGGGAGCATCTGCTTGAAAGCTGGTTTTGGAGCCCCTTTTTCTGTGAGCGTCTGATGAGTATGTGGCATATGGCACATTGGCTCTGTGAATGTTTTAGTATGTGGCTCACATGCTCATAGGTTTAGCCTTAGCTAAGAGGTGATAGCTGCACAGCTCTAGTGTTGTTCAAGTAATGTAACAGACAGCCAAAGGAGACTGTAACAAACTGTCTATGGAAGATACCCATTTTTTGTTATTTTGAAACAAACAAGACAAAAATCAGTTTTTACAGAAACATAGTTATTATCTTATTCTTAAGCCACACTTTGGAGGCAAACAATTCATAGAATCTAGAACAATTTGTGTTGGAAAAGAACTTTAGGATTGAGTGCAACCATTAATGTAGAACTACGTCTACCACTGAATTGTGTCCCTAAGCACATTGTCTGCATGTCCTTTAAATATTTCCAGGGATGGTGAATCAACCACTTCCCAGGGCATACTGTTCAAATGCATAGGTACTCTTTTAGTGAAGAAATTTTTCCTATTAAACCTAATCCTCCCCTGGCACAGCTCAAGAGATTTTACTCTTCTATCACTTTTCACTTGGGAGAAGAGACCAACCCCCACCTGGATTGACTACAGGGGAATAATCACGTCCCTAGTCCTGCTGGCCACACTATTACTGATGGAGGCCAGGATGCCATTGGCATTCTTGGCCATTTGGACACACTGCTGCTCATGTTCAACTGCTGTCGACCAGCACCTCCAGGTCCTTTTCCACTGGGCAGCTTTCCAACTACTCTGCTCCCGGCCTGTAGTGCTGCCTGGGGTTATTGTGGCCAAAGTGTAGGGTGTGGCACTTGGCTTTGTTGAACATCATGCCATTGTTCTTGGCCCATCAATGCAGTCTGTCCAGATCCCTCTGCAGAGCCTTCCTACCCTCCAATAGATCAACAGTTGCACCTAACTTAGTGTTGTCTTCGAATTCATTAAGAGTAGACTCAACCTGCTCATCCAGATCATCATGAAAGATATTGGACTGACCCAGTACTGATCCCTGGGAGATACCGCTAGTGACCTGGTAATTCTATACACCTTATTATGGTTTTAACCCTGTTTCTCTTCTGTGGTTGAAGAGAGTGTAATAACACAGATTAGCCAAGTATTTATTTTAGCTCTTTTTTTAAGCTGCTGTTCTTTTTTCCCCTTTCTGTCTCTCTGGCTTTTTGTCTGTCTTTCTGTATTCCTGTATTTTTTAACAAGTGTTAGCATAGAGTTTAATTTCTTTAATTTCTCATATGGGCAAAGTTGGAGGTGGACTACTGCAGAGTAACCATAGTTAAGTAATTTACAGGAGTCAAAACTGGGGTATTGGCAGAATTTGTGTTTCAGACAAGAATCTTAGTAGAAGACGCGTCCACATAACCTGTTATCTGTGGCTTTGTAGCATGGTTTAAATTATTACAATAGATTCTTAACAACATATTGCTTTAATATCTATTGACATTGTATGCTCTTCTCACATAGCAAGGCTATTTCCAGCTCAGGACTTCAGCCATTGCCAGCACAATGCTTTTTTCTCGAGCCATTATTTGGGAGGCATAAAGTTAAGAAGTTACGCAATGTTCTAATGTTGTTTCTGCACCATGAATAAGAAAAGTTCTTAGGACCTGCAGAAGTGACTAAGACGGCAGACGTGACTAAGGATTGAAACAGCTGACAACTTAAGAATGGGTATTTTAATTCATGATTTAGAATGGAACTGAAGCTGTTCAAAGATCAGTCTGGGCAGGGTTTTCTGCGTGTTGTTTAAGGTTACATATAAACGTGATTGTTTTTGTAAATGTGAAACTTTTAAACAACTTTGTACATGAGAAAAAAATCCTATTGGTGTGCTTTTAAGGTACTTTGCTGTCATTGAGTTGATTTATTCACCAGTTTCATTTATTGAAAATCCATTTTCTATTTTGCATGTAACAGAAGAATCCTTGTTGAAGTCTGAAATAGAATTACAGTGTAGAATCAGATATATTAAGTTGTTTAATATAAGCAAAATTCTACCTATCACTGCAACTCATTTGTGTTTTTATAGTGATGTAGTTCAAAGGCCTGCATGACACCAGAAACAACAGCTTGTTAACTCCTGTTGGAATAACTGTAACAGGGAAATTCAGGAATGATAGCGGAGCATTAAGGGTGTATTGTTATCCAGAGACTGATAAGACTAAACTTTGGAACACTTAGCATAGCTTTCTTTAAAGTTTCCTTAATCATGTGTTTGCATTTTGGCTTTTCAAAGAATAAAAACATAATGAAACATGGAATTTTTCCAGAAGATCAACTATGAAAACTTTTATCATGTTTAATCAATAAAAGAGCAAGCAAAATGTTGAATGTTTGACAGTTGCCCTCATTGCTTTGTAAAATACATTTAATTCTCTTTAAAAGATACTGTTTTACCCAGAGGTATTTCTGAATTGATTTTGATTAAAGAGCTTATGAGCATTAATTTTATGCATTATTTCCTATTCTTTCTAGTAACGATTCAGCTGTCACTCAGGTTTTTGCAGCCAAGATTTGTTCATAAAGTCTGTTTATTTTCTTCTTTAAGGAGGAATCTTTGTTAATATGCAAATATATGAAGTATTTGCACTTCTTCCATGACTGGTTCCAGTAATATTTTTAATTTTTTTTTGTATCTCTTCTTATGGTATTAGAAATCTGTGGCTTGGGCATGGATGTAATTTAGGGGTTTGGGTGTGATGCATGAAGTGTAGAGACAGATTTCGCCTCAGTCTCCTGTTTTAATCTTTGTTGCCGAGTATTCTTAGAGAAACACTGTTTTATTTTGGTTTTTTTTTTTTAATATATGGGAAAATACAGGGGCTTTCTATGGGAGAAACTTCTGAACAATTCAAAACTTCAGAGAAGTTGATCAAGAAATCCTGTTAGTGTAATAGCACAAATGAGCTCTCATACCTTCACAATCATTTTTTCCCCAAATACCCAAAAACCAAGTAATTTTTGGGGTTTTTTTCCCATGTGCATCCCTTCCTCTGCTATGAGCTCTTTTTTGTTTGTGTCTTTTCTGGGACCTCTTGTCTGCTGTGCTGAATTTCTGTGTTATCAAGCATTTACATGTGCATGCAGGCATGGAAAAGCAAGCAGAAAAACAAAATTAGTATTTACTTTTTTTTTACTTTTTCTTTTGGTTCTAAGATTTGCCTCCAAGTGTGCATTTCCTATAACTGTCTTGAAGCAAGGACCATCTCCTGAGTACTGGGAT
Source organism: Cephalopterus ornatus (assembly GCA_013396775.1). Taxonomy (NCBI): domain Eukaryota; kingdom Metazoa; phylum Chordata; class Aves; order Passeriformes; family Cotingidae; genus Cephalopterus; species Cephalopterus ornatus. Next base: position 35,242 of record VZRE01011050.1, on the reverse strand, counting down.
AGCACCTAAAAGATCATTTTTGCAACTAATGTAAACAGACAGCAGGGAAGCATTTTGGTGTTCACATGTTTCATTCACCCAGTTGATCCCTTGGAGAATAATTGCTGCACGTGCCCATGCCCAGGTGCCATCATCGGCTCTTCTCATACTGAGGAGAATTCTTTTTTGTGTCTACATTGAACACTGGGAAGCTGCACATCTGCACTTTTACTGATCTTATTAATAGATAACACTAATCAAGAAAAATCCTCTTACTTACTTACATGTTATTGTTAGATATACTATCTAGTTTCATAGTTAACTCTTTTAGAGATATTGGAGAAGTCGTTTTTGATTAATTAATACAACAGTTATGCAGTACTTATCCTAAAATTAGAACAGGTTTTATTAAAGCTTCATAAAGAGAGGGTTGGTGTTTTTTTCAAGTAACTGTTGATCTCTCTGTAGCCATTGTGATCTCCCACTAAGGAGAAGCCCCATCTTTCTGCACTGGTGCAGTGTGAATGTTTTAACAGAGTCTGCTAATAGAGTACCTCACTCTGGATTAATTCTGCAAGACAAGTATTGGTCCTCTGATGACAAGGCTAGTATAACCTGGTGCTGCAAATGCTGTTTGTGTTTTCACTGTCTTTGGTAGCACACACTGAATGTATCAAACCACTGGGGTCAGGAGGAAAGAGAAGAGAGAAGGAATTACGTCAATTAATAATGCTTTAGATGAGCATTTCACTTTGGAACTAATATAGTGGCTTGATTTGAAAGTTGACAATTGTCTTGATAATTGCATTTAGTCCTTGTAAGGAATTGCATCTCCATGTCAGTTTTCACGAAAAAGCCAAGTACAGACCTACATACAAAATGATTATTAATGTCAAAGTTTATATGGTTGTCAGTAGTAGGATCCCTGTCTAAAGGTTGGGGTTTTTTTGTAGGTAAAGGTGAGGCAGACTTGTGTGGAGAACCTTGATAGCACCTGAATGTCTCTTGGCTTGCTTCTTTCTAGTGTTATCAGCTCATCATCTGCATGCCTCCATTAACAGTGTATCTTCAACTCACTTGAAAGAAAAATTACTCACCTTCTGTCTTTATTCAGGTGCTTCTGTTTATTTGACCTAAAATACTAGAAGTTCACCTAAGCAGGCAAAGAGGGGAAACAACGTGCAAAGGGTCTCCTGAAAACTTTAGTGTGTTTATCAGGTTAGCTACAGCCGTGACAATCAGAAGCATCAAAGAAACAAAGTACTGAGGGCTTTCATTTTTATGATCTGACTGATAATGAGTATTACCTTCAAAGCAGAGACAATGACTGCAGTATTCCCAGGTGGTTGTATGTGCATTTAGAATGAGAGAATGGAATGGGTTTTTTATTAAAAAAATCCACCTTCTCAACCTTTTAGTTACCAGGTTTTGTGATACATCCCTTCATTTGCTGCTCTTAGGGGATAAATGCATATTCATGTAGCAGGATCATGAGATTTTTAAAATTCTTCTTTTTCCCCCAAGCAGACAGTAGTATTTTTTCTGTTAGACACCACATTTAATATTTTGGTGGGAGTCTTGAAATAGATGAAAATAATCTCCAGTGGCCCATTAAAAGATTGTTGTGTAAAACAAGTACCTTTGTGGTCACCATTTTTGTCCCCTTCTCTGCTCCTCTTATTAATTATCAGTGTTATTTCCTCTCCTCTTTCTGCATGAAAAGGAGTTGGGGAGTACTTAGTTCAGTTCACCTTCACACATCAGCTAGTGTGTTTGTGTGCTAATGAAAAGATAGTTTGGTTCATAAGTGAGCTGCCTTTGGAGATAGCTTGGGGCTCCCGTGTAACTCCTGCAGTCCAGAAGATGCAAAATCAAAATCACCTCTTCCTTGAAAGTACATTTCATACAACTGCATCTTTGTGATAGCATTGGAATCATTACATAGCAGTTGGCTCTGATACAGAGCCTGCACAGACACAAATTGAGTCCGACAGGACTGGTGTCTCATGGACTTTGCTGTCATTTGAAATGCTGGCATGAAGATGGTAGCGATGAAAGGGGGGAGCTGGTGCCTTTAGCATTTTACTATGAAGATTTCTTAGGCTGGTATTTTTTGATGGCAGTAGCTGATTCAAATGATAGTTTTACAAAAGAGATTCATAATAGGCATAGATTTCTACCAGCTGCTCATGTCTTTTCTTCCTTGAGTAAATTCTTTTGAGCATTGCACTCTACTGAAGATGGGCTCTTTATGCCACTCACAAATCTGTAAGATGTATTTAGTGGTATGATAATTAGTATACCTTTTTCTCTGCCTTCCTGATTTTTGTCTCTACTGCATGGAAACCACTTGTGTAGTAATGAAGAAGGTAGTATCAAAATTTGACAAAGCTTATATGTTGCAGATCCTTCAGAAGGTATGATTGCATTTCATGCTATTTTAGTGACAATGTCAGGGTGTTTAGGGATATGTCTAGTATTACCTGTCTGAGGGGAAAATATTTTTATATTCCTTAATTTCTGTTAGTGTGGCAAATTTGGACAGGAATGAGACACTGTTTTTTCAAGTCAGGTGCTTGAGCTGTAGTGCTCCCAGTATATCATATTCAATTACGCATCATAATAAATGAATTGAATTGGAATATCAGCTCTTCATTCAGTGCCAGATTTCTGTTTTTCTATTAGGCATAATTAAGGAAATCATGACAGGAATTTTAACCTGTGAAAGTTGTTGAACTATGCAATATGCTAGTAACACCTCATGAAGCAGATTTGCTGTGTTATTCTTACCAGATGCCAGGGCATCAACTCCCAGTATTCTCCTTGCTTGTGGAGTTACTATGAATCTTTAATCCACTTTGATTCCCTTCTTGCAACATGAGTATTCCAGTGATGTATTATACTTAAACTTCATCAACACGATCAGTTCCTGTAGTTCAGAAGGTGCTCTTGAATACAACTAAAGAATCAGGATGTGACAGATGCTTGATTATGGTGGTAAAGGTGTACTGAGATATACTTTGGAACAGTGCTAACATATACTGTACCTTGAATCTTGGATGTATCAGTAGCCTGAAATGGATTGTGTTTCTTTTTCCTTTTGCCTTGACCTTTTGTCTTTTAAAATTTTATTGCCTCAAAGTGCAAATACTTAAAAAAACCCCAACAAAAGCAAACACAAAAAACTCTGTCCAGTTCTTTCTAATTCTATTTTTATCTTTTCACAGGCTGTGAAAATACTTCATCTGAAATTTCAGACCGGACAGACTCGCAGTGGCTTCTAAGCCAGTGAGAACAAGGCTGCCAAAGCATGCTGGTGCCAAGCTGTCGGATGATGCACGTAGTCAGGCCAATGGTGGTGCTCCTGTGCTTGCTACTGTATGCTGATGCTGAAAGTAAGCTTATTATTCATTTGGGCTTAGGTTTTGGCCATGATGAATAGTTTTGTTTTCAGCTGGTGGTTACTAAGAGTCTAGGAATGAGTTTCCTTTTGAGTAATTCTTAAAAAACTGTGAGGTCCTCTCTAGATCACAACCAGTGTTTGGAAAGGATTGTTTATGCAACTTCCTTACTGTTTTTCTTCTTAATTCCCCTTTTCATAAGCATCTAATGGTTCATGCTAAGATGGTGGAGACCACTGCCATGAAGTTACATAGTCAAAACAAAGACCTACCTTGATTACCAGACATTGGTCAAATAACTTAAAGACATCTGTCATTCTTTGAATAACTGTTTCTTTACTTTGGTTAAAAAAAATCCCACTCCCAATTAATATCCAGTCCAATTAAAATTCCAGTTCCTTTGTAACTGCCACAACAGCTGTTCTAATGTATTATTTCCGACAGCTGTCACAGAATACAATATCCAAACAAATCAAGCAGAACTGACAACTTAGTGGCTGGCCTAGTGGTGTGACAATTCAGTGAGGAAAGGCACCTATGTTTACTTGTACTGAGGGGAAACTGTTGGATTTTGGTCAATTAGTTTATCTATTAATGGGAAGATAATATCTTCTTTTTAATTAGGAAATCATTAGGTCTGCCTTGTTTACATGTGTTCCTTCTCTCAGCTGTCCAGTGGCTTCTTGCAGAAGTAATGTGCAAATGTGAAAAGCCATTTGCTTTCCACCTGCTGATCTGCAGGTTTACTGCAAGCTGAGTGTTAGGTTGCTGCAAGCTGACTGTTAATATTCACTTGATTGAGGAATATTTTCCTATTGAATCTTCCTGACTATATGCAGATACATGGTTAATCGATAACTGTGTTCCAGTTTTGTCTTTAGAAGACTTCTGTGTTTGATCACACTCATGTCAAGTAGGAACATAGAATAAAAGAAATAGTGTTAGTAAGGTTGAATGAATCAGTTCTCAGTAAATGTGTATTGAAGAGTTCCTTATTATTCCACTTATTGCCCGCGCTCCAGGTATACTGAGTTACAGAAATAACATAGATACAAAATCTTTTTCATTTCATGCATAGTAAGACTTCCATCTTTTTAAGTGTAGCTATAGGAAAGTGAAGTAAATGAGTGGAAAAAAGGACAAAACATACATGTTTTTTTAAGTACTGGCAGCTGAGATTCTTTGGCCCCTTTCCAGATAGATAATGACCAGCTGGGATGATTGTGTCTAAGGTGAAGCCAAGGACATTTTAACACTTTAGCCAGCAAATAATTAATTGGGAAGTGGGCCCATATGTTGGATTGTTTTGCAGTTGTTGTATTCCACCTATTTTAAAAGTTGTAAGATGCACAAAGATCATCTTCTGTGAGCGTTACTCTCAGAACGAGACTATGATTCTGAAGTGTTTAATATGCACAGGCTTTTAAATTGCTTCAATAATTATATACATAATACAAATGGTATACATTATATGGTACAAATTAAATTGTGTGTCATATATGTGTGACTTCACTTAATAATGCATTTTTACTGTGAGCTGTAAATTAATTGTTTTCTGTTTTACCATTTTCTTTGAGAGTCACAGTAGAGTTACACACCATACTTTGTTTGGAAGATATGCTGAATCTCCACAGACATATTTATTTTATGGCCTGGGTGAGAGATAGGACAGCATCCCTGAGCCTTCTGTATGTAGAAATACAGAAAGATGTGTCTTCTTCCATGATTAGCCCTTCTCACTTGAAGAAAAATTCCTACTGTGCTGGAATTGGTCTGCCCTCTGCTCCTGCAGATGCTTTTGCTCCTCTTTGTATAGCTCTTTCTAAAAGGGTCCCAGGCCCTACTTTTATCTAGTGCTTTTCTTGAACTTCTTCACAAATAGTGCCAGGACCATGTTACGTCCTTTTAGTGGGGAGAGGGCACAGAAGGTGAGACAAAGGGAACAAAATAGTTGTCAATTTTTTTCTCCGTCGCCATGTAAAGGCCATGCCTTTCTGGTTTTTTTCCCCTCATAATTTTTCTGTTGCTGACATCAAGGTAGTGCAGAAGAAGAGGTATGTCCTGACATTGAGATGCATTATGCACTTTCTAGAGTAATCGCAAATGGGTAAGGAGCTCATACTCTTCCAATCTCGCTGTGAAATCACTGTGAGTGGGATCCAGGTAGCAGGCTGGCTTAATGCTGTTGAAGTTTACATACAACCTTCACAGTTGAGAGGGAATGAGGTATCTTTGTGAGACCCTGTCCTGTGAAATGTCTTGGCGTGGGCTGATAAACTCTCCTGTGACCACTTCTTCAAGGGATACAGGACGGAAGTCCAGCTTCCCTGGTGGACTAGATGATTGCGCTGTGCCACTTTATGTGTGCTAACAGTATTTGATTCGTGCTGTTTATCTGGATAATAAACGTATGCTTGACTGAGCAAAGTAAGCTAAATTGAAAGGTACTAAAATTACCTTAGCTCTTTACCTTTTGTTGTTAGTAATACAAAGTGTTACTTGTAAGGATAAGAAGTGAAAAATCTGAAGAATTGCGAGGTTTTAGAGCCCTCTTTTATGTTTTGTATTTGTAGGTTCTGTGCACACTGAGGAGGAGGAAAGCACGCTTTAGCTGAGGAAAGAAAATGTTTTCTTTTTTGTGGAACTGCAGTCTGCTAGTTTACAGTATTTTTCTTTGGTGCCTTGTTCTCAGTGATGTAGATGGCAGCTTTGTTAAGGCAGTGCTTCACCACTACTGAGATATTAGTAATATACCTTTGTTTATCACAAGAAAAATACATTTTTTTTCATATTTTCTAGGTAAACTAGCAGAAAAGTAACTTTCTAGAAGCTTTCTGCAGGTGCATCTGTTTTGATAACATGTATGTTTCAGAGATTCATGTATGACTATTTCTTTTCAAACTATCTAATATGGTATACTATTATATCTTTATGACCTTGCCAAATGTCAAGTGAAATACTGAGCTCAAAGAAATATATGAAATACAAAATGCTTCTAAAAGGGTTACTCCTGGTCTTTCCTAGTATCCTAGTTTTGAAAATTAAGAGTGTAATTTGTATTAATAGAATAAAATATTTTTTTTGCAGATAAACCTACTGCTTTTTAGTAATTAAGTTCATTCTTGTTCATCCTGTTCCTTTTCCATGATAAGAAAGACCTGGTCACTAGAATTTTAAAATTCTCTGCTGCATTTCAGTCATTTTCTCTGTTTAATGCTTTTCCTTCATTCTTGGTTACATAGCTTCTGCTCTGATATTTTTCTTTTGATACTTCTTTTGAGATGCTGTTTTAGAAGAGAAGCCAAAATTCTTTCTTCCTGCAGCAGAAGTGTTTGCTGTTGACTGTATAGGGGCAAACAAAAATAATAACCATAAACAGTTTACTGTATATGGCTTCCGTTCCCAATTGTTTAAAATGTAAATAATGCTTAGTTTTCTCTCTGGCTGCTAATGCGTATGTTTTAGTTACCATCATGCTGTTTTCTCTATGCCAGGATCATGAACGGCTAAAGCAGTTCTGACTGGACAGTGATTACAGATAACAGATGTTGGGGGGATTGAGACAAATTCTTATTGAAATAGGATCTAAAGACAGTAGTTTAGTATAGGTGAAACCAGTATTTCCTCTATATTTTTTATTTTTCCACTTGTTTTTTCTTCCATTTTGCTTTTTAAGAAACACCTGTGTTTTTCCCTGCCAATGCCAGTCTTCTTTAAAAAAATTTTATGTTCTTCAACAAGCTGAAACACATTCATGCAGTCCACATTGGAATTTTGTTTCTAACCAGTTGTCTACAACACTAAACTACCCTGGACAGATCTCTCAAAGTAATTAATTTATAGAAAGCAATTATAGTAAGTCTTACAAGTGGATATATATGGTTTAAGCACAGCTCTGC